>OX392464.1:81038192-81324123 GCA_947623515.1 Neoascia interrupta | reverse complement strand
ATCAGACGGGTGTCAAACTAATGGTGTGTAGTAATGAGACCTCTGCTGACTACATCAAGTCGGCGGTCTCAGAGGTTGGCGCTGTGTGGCCCGGTGCAAAGCTGAAGGCCGTCTAGAATGCCAACATACCTGTCAGACCGAGAGCTAGAGTCTGCATCCCTCCGGCCCTAGTGATCCGAAGGACATTCCCCGACCTTCAGACCAATAATTGGAAGGTCATTAAAGCTGAGGAGTCAACTGATGCCGGGCGATTAGTTTCACTATTACGGAACCCGGAATCTATTGCCCCCTTGGCTGCAAAGGGGTTCAAGTTCTTTTATGGGCTGGAGACTCTACACATGAAGGTGTACGAGAGGGACGGCAGGTCGGTTTCTTGCCCAGCTTCCGGAGAAGCAGGTTAGTGGTGAACAATCCTCTGATTCGGAGGATTGCGACACCACAGTTGTGGAGAAATCTGTTCTCCAAACAAGCAATGATGCTTCGGTTGATACAGATCAATCTACACCATTCCAAAGCAGCCTCTGCTAATCTTTTGCTCCGCCTTTAAGAAGGTGGAGAAGGCATCGTCCTCATCCAGGAGCCCTGCGTTCTTGATGATCACACAGTTGCTGGACTGAGGGCAAGAGACTATGAGCCTTTCTATGCAAAAGTAACAGGTAAAACCAGGGCCCTAATTCTTGCAAAAAAAAGCCTTAAAATTTTTCTTATACCCAATTTCAGCAATGCGGACTTTATTTGCGTCAGAATAGAACGCGGGAAAGAGAAACGCATCTTGGTAGCATCGGCATATATGCCCTACGATGCGACAGAGCCCAGACCAGCGGAGATAATCCGCAGCACAATTAGTCGGGCCGAGAGGGATGGACATTCTCTCGTGGTCGGCTGTGATGCCAATGCGCACCATACTGCCTAGTTCAGCTGTGACACATATGATCGGGGTCAGTGCCTTTTCGACTACATTACAGCTACTAGCCTCATTATTTCTAACAAGGGAATGTGACCCTAGTCACGAACTCGCCTAGCTTAAATATCAACAACTGGATGGTATCAAGTGATGTATCATTTTCTGATCATCGCTTCATACAGTTCGGTATTGACTTCAAACTTCCCGAAAAGTCCGTCTTCAGAAACCCAAGAAGAAACGACTGGGAATCCTACAACACAAAGTTGAAAAGTCATTTCGAACACCATACCCCAAATCAGCCGCAATCATCATCGGAACTAGACCGCAAGGCTTACGGAGGCAATGAACCTAGGTCTCCACAAAGCCTGCCCTATAAGCAGACACAGAAATGGAGACAAGCCCCCATGGTGGAACACTGAAACAAGCAGGCTTCGAAGAGAGAGCAGAAAACTCTTTAATCAAGCAAAACGCTCTAGGGACCCAGTTGACTGGGACATGTATAAAAGCAGCACCAGAAAATTAAAGACAGAGATCTAGTAAAAAACTAGTAAAACTAGTAATTCACCCACTCCTAGCTACATCAAAAAGCCAGCTGAAAACTGGACCATGTCCAGTATGGAAACTCTGGACCTGCTCATGGATACCCATTTTCCTGGCAGCAAAGCAGAGACAATAAACTCTGAAGTAAACCACGATAGAGTTCAATACACTGTACTCGAGGACTTTGTCACACCCAAGAAGATACAGTGGGCAGTGCATAGCTTCCACCCGTAAATATCACCTGGACTCGATGGCATACTATAGGTGGAACTCCAGCAAGGTCTCGGAATACTGAACCCTTGGCTCCATACTATTTTTAGGAGTTGCTTAAACTTTGGCTATACACCCAAATCCTGGAGGAAAGCCAAAGTTAAGTCCTGTTTATACCAAAAGCTGGTAAGATCTCCCATGCAACTCCTCAAGACTTTCGTCCAATCAGCCTTTTTTCTTTCTTATTAAAGACCCTAGAAAGGCTGATCGATGCCCACATCAGAACCAGCATAGACAGCAGTCTTCTCTCGAGCTCCCAACATGCGTACCGCGAGGAAAAATCGGTAGAGACCGCCTTACACTCGTTGGTTAGCATCATTGAGAAATATTTTGAGAACAGGGATTTCACTGTAGTATCATTCCTTGACATTGAAGGAGCCTTCAACAATGTCAAAACAGAAGCTATAAGTCTAGCCGACAGGTTTAACAACTATCTCTGCAATTAGATCAAGGAAATGCTTAAAAGCAGGCTCGCCCATGCCGAATTGGGGAGTTGTCTAGCCGACTGGTCCTAGTGGCACCCCCCAGGGCGGGGTACTATCGCCACTACTATGGCTACTCGTAGTTAACGAACTACTTTTGATCCTAGAGAAAAACGGCATTAATGTCATAGCCATGCTGACGATATTGCAATAGCGGTAACAGGCAAGTTTTTCCCCACTATTAGGGACTTACCTGGCAAAGACTGAACTAGTTCTGTTCACAAGAAAATATAAAATACCTCCCATAACTCCACCAACACTGAAAGGCGTTGAACTGTCACTTGCAGATCACGCTGAATGCCTGGGGGTTATATTAGATAAGAAACTAAGTTTGAAACTGAATACACAAGACCTTGCAAAGAAGGCCTCTATTGACCCGTACTCCTGCAGGAAAACCCTAGGCCTAAACTGGGGACTCCAAACCAGGATTGTGCACTGGATATACACGGCTATCGTTAGGCCCATACTTATGTACGGAGTACTAGTCTGGTGGAAGGCACTAGACAAGAGTAGCAATTTTGCTATACTACAGAAAGTTCAAAGACTATCCAGTACATCACGGGTGCTCTAAGAATGGCCCCCTCGGGTGCGCTTGACATAATGCTCCATCTTCTTCATGTTGACATCTTCAAGAAAGTGATGGCAGCGAAAGCTGCACTTAGGCTTAGGGAATCAATTGTCTCATGACAACATAGGACATGGGAGCGTCCTGAATGGCCACGACACCATCCTTGGTAACTCGGACTATGTTGTCCCATACTGAGACTTCAATGTCAAATTCAAGATCAAATTTCCAAGCAGAACCGCTTGGGAGTCAGGTGAGATCTTAAATGCATCTGCAATAGAAATCTACACAGACGGATCGAAAACAGCACCAGGAGTGGGATTAGGAGTCTTCTCCAGTACTCTATATCCATGTATCTCCAAGCACCTGTGGGATCACTGTAGTGTTTTTTAAGCAGAAATTACAGCTGTTCGTGAAGCCACGGTCTGTCTTTCAATTAACTCAATAGGCTACAGCGCTATTGTTTTCTATATAGACAGCCAAGCTGCAATCAGAGCCTTGGAATCACCAACGATACGATCCAAGTTGGTAAAGCAATGCCGCGAATCTTATTCCTCATCCCTGCAACGACTTCTGCAGAAGTTGCAGGGATGAGGAAGAAGAAGAGACCATTGTTCATCTTCTGTGCAACTGTCCCGCCCAATCGACATTGAGAAGGAAAACTTTAGGTAAATACTTCTTTGATGATCTAAATGATCTAGCGCGACTCGATTTAAAGAGGCTAATGAACTTTATCTCCGAGTCAAACTGGCTAAACGCCTAACTGTGGACACACAACCCATCCCTCCCCCACATGCAAACTCTATGTGGGCAAGGGAGTACCTACAGTGGAGCGCCAAATTTTCCCCACCACACCTCCCCAAGGTTTTCACAACAGGACCCGCCTGGGAAGGGCTCACACCGATTCGGTTGCCCTTACCTCTCCGCTCTTGTGGGGACACTGGTTCACATTCCCATGGTACGGACTCATACCGCTTCGGTTACCCATACCTCTCCCATTCCCCGGTTCGAGTTCATACCGCTTCGGTTACCCCTACCACTCTTACTCCCCCCCTTCCCCAAGGTTAATTCCTACTTGAGTCACCTGAGGTATGGGTTTGCCCTACTTCAGCGTCTGAACGAAGAATCATCCTCCGGCATCGGCTTTTACCGAAATCGGTTACTCCACCTGCACTTTCCAATCCTTAAGGCAAACTCTGACTAAGGGGCAATAGTAAACCAAAGATCTAAATCTAGTTAAACTCGACGCAAGGGAAAGATACCCTATTTGTCCCTCACACCACACGGGACGTAATTAGTAGTACTCCTACAGTAATTGCCACTTTCCTCATCTCTCCCCTCCCCACTATATCCCAGTGTTCTTCCCAGGTCTGGATTGGTGTGGGCTTATACCGCTTCGGTTACCCTCACCTCTCCATCCCCACGGGATCACCAGCACATAATTCACACTGGTATGGGCTTATACTGCTTCGGTTACCCCTACCTTCTCCCCAATTCTAACGCAGGTTGCCTGTAGTACGGGTTTACACCGAAGACGATTACCCTTCATCAGCTTCTCGCCTGAGAGAATAACTTCCGCAAGGGTTCACACCAAATCGGTTACCCCTGCACCTTCCCATTCCCGTGGGTGATTCTTAGCAGAGAAGCAACAGGTTCGGACTAATACCGAAATCGGTTGCCCTGCTGGGCTCTCCTACAGGAACTATTCCTCACTGACCCACCCACCTATTCATCGACCCCAAGCAACCCCCCCTCCCCCCAAATCCGAATCAACAAGGCAAATTCTCATCTGGAGTCCAACAGTAACGAGACCACCCCTTCTTCAGGAAAGTCTCTCACTGGCCCCCCTCAACTCTGCTGACAATGGTTCAAACCGAAACGGTTACCCCCAGCATTCATTACCCCCGGATATGTCTCAACCAATCAAACTCTGGTTGATGACCGTCGGTATAGGTTTATACTGTGAACGGTTGCCTAGACCCCTCCCACCCAAACGGGTAGTCATCACTTAGGTCCCAGGCTGGTAACTCTGTCCCTACATGTAGTATCACAATGGACCTCCTTTGGTCTTCGTGTGTCCCTGCCCAGCGGGGACAGCCACCCAACCTAACCTAACCTCGCTTAATATGGAATCATGTAGTTATTTATGCCACCAGTAGGAATTCGACAAATTTCGCGATCTCCCAAAGACAAACTCCCACTGGGAAATCCTGATGTCTACCCCGTCCCATGTAGTTGCGGCTCTGCCTACACTGGAGAAACTAAACGAGCAATAACTCCACGCTTCAAAGAACATATTAAAGGCAGTCATAAAATCGGCAATATGTAAATATATAGCCTACAATGATCATTTCAGCCTCAAAGATCATTTCATTCGTTTTGACCAAGTCAAATCAATTGCTACGGATTCAATTGCTAAGTAAGCCTAAAAAGCAGTCGAAATCCATGTTTTTTTGTAAAATTATAGGTTTTTCTTATACTTTGCTTCTATATGTGGGCGTGGCTCACAACTTTGTATGAACCAAATATAGAAAATAGTATTTTCTACATAATATATAAGATAAAAATTTGTCGATTTGAAAAAAAAATATTGAATAAATTGCATTTGATTACTTTTTCAATCGATGCCGTGCCGACAAGAGGCGGTTTGAGGACTTTATTTTTATTTTTTATGACTTATAATCATGAAAAGATGCTAATTGGTAAATTTAAGCTTTTCACGACGTCTTACAGTTTTGAAAGCACTAGAGGTTGTTGCACATTTAGACCGAGTGTGGGCGTGGCTGTGGACGGATTTAAAAAAGTTTAACACCTGATGCCCAAGACCTTAAGGGCATATGATCGAGACCAAATTCTTAATCGAATGAGCCATGTCCGTCCGTCCATCATCCGTCTGTCTGTATGTCACACAGTTTTAGGCCTTAAATTTTAGGCTAGGGAGCTAAAATTCGGAAATTTTTTTTTTAATACTAGGGTAGACGGAGGCTAAAACTCCGAAATCTTTCAAAGATACCACTACGCCCACTATAGCAGATATATAGTACTGAAGTAGCCGATATTGGTTACGCCCGATTTCCACGTGCTAAAAAACCACCCGTTTATGAGAGACACTATGAAACTGCCAGAACGCACTAACGAACGTAGTAAATTTTCGCTCTCTCATAATACTTCTTGACTACAACTAAGTTAACTTAACAAGTTGTTTACGCTACTAAATCCGTTCATTCGTGCTTCACCCTACGTCACTAGATCGAAGGGTCTTGTTCTTTATAGTCGTCGCTCGTTGTCTACATCGTTAAGAGTCTCGTAGAGAGTACGGATCATTTCATTGTTGCCATGAACATGAAGGCGAGCATTTAGCTTCCAAGCAAAGTTTGTTACTAGTTCGCTCACGGTAGCTATTCCTAAGTCTCTGTGAATATCTTTTTTCCTAATATAATAAGGAGCATTCACAATTGCTGCCATCGTCACCTGAAAAAAAAGACTTGTTCTTTTTCACGGTCTCCACCTTCGCGAGGGTCTGAAAAGCTCTCCGAGAGTATCATTCGTCTTGAAAAACTTCTCAAAGTGCCGTTCGGATTCGGCAAAAAATCCTAGGTCCCCTTGTATGTGAAGAAATTAACACACACAGCATACATTGTTGAGAAGTTGGCCCTGATTTACCTCGAGCTGTTGCGCCACTTTATTTATTTATTTTTTTTATTCACAATTGCTCTTAGTGTCTTGTTTTGAAAAGTCTGCAACATGAACATGTTGCTCAAGGGTACATGTCTCACAAGGGTGATGTGCGTGATAGTCATTGTAATCTTTAAGTTTGTGGCTAGACCCGTTTTAATCTGAGTTGCCGTGATCATGCAAATATCAATATTATTTTTCCGTAGAAATACTTCTAGTTTGTCTATTTTATTCAGAAGGCCGTTTGCATTCCATGTTAGTATATTAAATAACTGTTTTATATTCATGTGCTCTTGTAATTTTTTCGAGGCTTATACCCGAGCTTGCTCAGTTTGTCAAATATAAGTTTGTTGATTTTAGTCTGATCCTCAAGTTTTTCCAAGATTACATCGATGATCTGAGAGACTGCATCTGTTGTGGGCGATCTTGCCTTGTTTTCGTTTGCCGCAACCTGTGCGTATGATTTCGGCCCGACCAGTGACAGTTTCTCCGCTGCACTTGAACTGGCGACGCTCGTTTGTGGAGCTTTTACGCCTTTTATCGACGCCTAATTTGCCAATCTCGCACTTTTGATCCGCTTTGGCGTGTTTGGAGTCTTTGGCTTAGGAGTTTTAGCAGTTTTTGGACGTCCTAGGCTTGAGTTCTGACCTCGAGTATTTTCCTTAATAGGTTCTCGTCCCTTTTGCAGCTCTATGGCTACTTCTCATCCTCGATAGTTTGCGGGGTGGTTTCCGTGGCAGTTGGCGCAATCTGCTGGAGCCTTTATGTCAACTTTGTACTCTGTTGAGAGGTGTTTTCCGTGTTTCTTTTTGGCAGTAGGCATTTGTGTGCCTGAATTCTTAGCATCGCTTACACTGTGGTATCAGTCTATTACCCTTTCGCATGAGTTCGATTTTAACCCTGATGTTAAAGATTATTTTCATTTTATAAATATCGCTTATGCTCTCAGTTCTTTCAAAGGCGAGCATAAAAATTGGAAGGCTGCGTCTGATCACAGTGTCTCTTTCTCCTTCCGTGCGTTGCTTCTCTTTTTAATGATATTGATATTTTACGTCTTTTACAACGTCTTCTTTTTTGCATGATGGGTGGAGCCCCCTTACAATGACTAGCAGTGGTTTTTCGTATTTATTTTGATAAGTTTACCACTCGATTTTTTCTGCATTCAGTCTTAGAAACAGCGCGCGATAGGAATCGGCGTTATCAACATTTACTTTCCACACGTTATTTTGGCGCGAAGTAAGCTTATAGTTTTCTGTTCTCACCGTGTTTGCAAGAAGGTTTGCTATAAGTCTGCTATACCGACGATTTTTATTGCAGGAGATGGACGAATTTTCGCTTCTGGTTTAGCCTTGTTTAAGGCAGAGGGCTTATCTTCTTTTTGTATTACTTCGGGAGACGAATTCTCCTTAAGCTTCTTGCTAGACTTTTTCCTTAAAACTGAATCGGTCCCAATTGGTTCTGATCGTTTCGGTGTTACACACTCTTGCGTTACCTCACAGTCTTTCGTTAAACGAGTATTTTTAATATCCTCGTTTTCTTTTCGCAGAGAGTCAACTTCCATTTTTAAATCGTGGAAGAGTCGCTCCATTTCAGTAAGCTTAGCTAGGAGTTCATTATTTTCCTTTTCTAAGCTCTTAATTTCCACTGAGTCCTGGCTTACTGGTGGACCGCTTTTTCCGGATAAGTTCGATCTAGGTGGTGGTGATCGATTTAGTTTTGTCCTTTTCTCAAAAGGATTTATTAGCAATAAAAGCTCTCTGGGGTAATCAAATCAAGAGTGTTACACACTCTTGCGTTACCTCAGAGTCTTTCGTTAAACGAGTATTTTTAATATCCTCGTTTTCTTTTCGCAGAGAGTCAACTTCCATTTTTAAATCGTGGAAGAGTCGCTCCATTTCAGTAAGCTTAGCTAGGAGTTCATTATTTTCCTTTTCTAAGCTCTTAATTTTCACTGAGTCCTGGCTTACTGGTGGACCGCTTTTTCCGGATAAGTTCGATCTAGGTGGTGGTGATCGATTTAGTTTTGTCCTTTTCTCAAAAGGATTTATTAGCAATAAAAGCTCTCTGGGGTAATCAAATCTTGATTATCATTATTGATTATCGTTGATTGATTATCTTGATTATCATTATATCTTGTTTTATTCATTGCCATTTTTTTTTAACTAGCCCTTTTTATGAGAAATAGGTAAGTCACTTCTATTTTCATTATTAAATACAGCCGCCCCTTTGGAGACAGACGCCGACCAGTGAGGCGCACAATGTGTGACAGACGCTTCCGGATTTTTATTTTATCTTCAGATTCATCTATCGTAAGAGGCGACTAAAATCCACCCTCCGTATGCCGAGCGCGTAGCGCATACAAACTATGCAATGGACAAAACAAAAGATATTATTACCCCAGTTGGCAGTCCAGTTTCACTGGCAAATCCACCCTCTTCGGATGTAGGCTCTACGGATTCAGGGGAGAGCCATTTATTGCTTATAAATCCCTTATTGAAAAAATCAAGGGTGCCTCGATCTCCACCAGCTGGATCGAGGGTGCCCGCGAAAGGATGTCCGCCGGTTAATCAGGACTCAGCGAAAATTAAATGCTTTAAAGCGGAAAACAACGAACTCCGTGCTAAGCTTAATGAAATGGAACGTCTCTACCATGAGCTTAAAAGAGAAGTAGATTCGTTACGTAAAGAAAATGAAGCCTTAAGGTAACCCGGGGTACTATATTATGCGAGGAAATGCCGAAACGTCAATGTGAATACCAGACGGACGAGGAAGAACTTGCACGCGAAACGAATCCGGTCTATAGGAAAATCTTACCAAGAAACGAAAGGCCGGTTCTTCACCCGAAGTAGAAACCGTGCAGCAAAGAGAAGAAAAACCAGTCGTATCAAACAAAGCGACAGGAATACCGCAAGAAAAAAACCGCCGATCACCTGCAATAAATGTCGTTGGGACCGCGGACTACGGAAAGTTGCGAAACATCCTTAAATACTGTTGGGACGAAATATAAATTAACATCACTTCGAAACAACGTATGGAAAGTTAACGTCGATGACTCTGATGCCTATCGGTCACTGTCACAAAAGTTAAATTTAGAGAAAATCCAATGGTTTACTTATGAAAATTACCTCGAAAAGCCGCTGCAGTTTATCGGGAACTGCACCCATCCTGTACCAAGGACGAAATAATACAAGACGTTCAAGCCCAAGGCTTTAAAATTCTTGACGCCGTGAACATAATAAAGAAAGAGAAGCAACGTACGGACGAAGGCAAAGATTCCGCTGTTGTCCGACGCGGACTGCAAATTTTTATGCTTACCTTTGATAGAACTGAAAATATTAACGAAATCTACAAAATTAAATCAATCCTTAACATCAAGGTAAAAATCGAGCCCAAGCGGAAGGGCAACAGGCTAGTTCCCCAATGTAAGCGATGCCAAGGTTTCCGACATACGCAAGCGTACTGCCAGAAAAAGCGATGCGTATAATGCGCCGGCAAACATCTCTCGACGGATTGCAATGTCAGCAGTCAGGCCCCCGCGGTTTGCGCCAATTGCAGGGGAAGTCACCCAGCGAGCTACCGAGGTTGCGAAATTGCCATTGGGTTGCAAAAACGACATGAAGTTCCGAAGAAAAATAGTGAAAATAAGGCCCCAACCCTAAAACCTCCTAAAGTAGATAAGCCAAAAACCCCTAAGTCGACAAGGGATAAGGGTTTGATTAAAGGCAAAATTCAAAATGCGCAAGAAAACGTCGCTGGTCCTAGTTCCCACCGGAGTCAAAAGGAAGAATCCACACTTGTTGGTCCAAGATCGTACGCTCAAGTCGCGTCACGTGAAAGTAAGCCACAATCGGCCGCATCAGATTCGGTCTCTCAAATTCTAGGCATGATTTTAGAAAAGTTTGAGCAACAGGCGAAACTTAATCAAGTAATATTCAACAAATTGAGCGAGCTCGAGTTTAAACCTCGAAAAGCATTTAATAAGAAATCATCAATATGGAAAAGTCAATCAAAATAATTACATGGAATGCAAACGGCCTTTTGCAAAAAATTGACGAACTAGAAGTATTCCTACGGAAGAATAATGAAGACATATGCCTGATTTCGGAAACCTACTTTAAAAAGGGTTCAGCACGCAAAATAAAAGGCTACATTGACTATCACGCGCATCATCCTTCAGAAAACTCGAGAGGTGGATCCTCTCTCTACATTAAAGACTGCATTAAGCACTCCAAAAACGAAGAAATAGAACTTGACTCTATTCAAATAACCTCAGTCTCAGTAAAATGAAGTCACATAAATTACAACATCGCGACGAGCTATTTTCCTCCGCAGTATCGGCTGGCAGATGAAGATCTTGCTCTGGTCTTTGATTCACTTGGGTCAAACTTTATCATCGGCGGGGACTTTAACGCGAAAAATACTTTTTGGGGCTCACGTGCAATTCAACAAGAGGCAGAGCCCTCTTTAAAGCAAGTACAAAACGCGGCGTGATCTTCTTATCGACAGGAAAGCCAACATATTGGCCAACCGACAGAAATAAAATACCTGATCTCGTCGTTTTCTTTATCGCCAAGGGGGTACCTCGTTACCTTATGAACGTAGAAGAACGCTTTGTCGGCGGAAGCCTAGCGAAAAAGAATAGAGCGCCTAGATTAACTAACAACAACACCGACTGGGACGGCTTTAGAAAATACTGCAAGAAAACATAGCTTTAAATGTACCGCTCAAAACGCCACTTGAAATAATACGTCTTAACAAGTCTTTTCGGAGGTCCGAATTATCGAACAGCGGAATAATATATCCGCGAGGAATAGAAGAGCTAATATGCGAAAAGAGGAGAGCGCGCAAGAGATGGCAACGTTTGCGAGCACCCCCGGATAAGACCATCTAGAACCACCTTTCTAACAAACTGAGGTACGAACTTCAAGATTTTAAAAGTCGCGAGACTACTCCTTACCTCGAAAGTTTGACTGCCGATAAAGGTTTGAACTGCTCTCTTTGGAAAACAGTGAAGTCCATTAAGAAGCCTATAGTACATTCTGCGCCATTAAGAAAAGCCAACGGCGAATGGGCGAGAAGACAAAGAAAAAGCGGATTTATTTGCAGATTACCTAGAAGAAACATTCAAACCGTTTGACGGGGAACCGTTGGTCGAGGAGCTCAATCCCTATGCGGTACAAGATAATTATAGAATAAAAACCGTGTCATTGGCTGAACTTTGTCAAATGATAAATAATCTGAAGAACAACAAAGCACCTGGCTACGACTTAATTAATAGCGAGATTCTGAAGGAGCTACCGAAAATAGCTTTGGTCAAGCTACTCTATATCAGTAACGCCTCCATGAGAATTTTATACGTTCCAAGGCAATGGAAAATGGCCGAGGGCATAATGGTTCCGAAACCAGGACCGAACGACAAAAAGTCGTACAGACATATTTCGCTACTGCCGATAATATCTAAGGTATTCGATAAACTGTTGCTTAAAAGGTTGCAAGCAATCATTGAAGAAAGACGATTGATTCCGGATCACCAATTCGGATTTAGAAAAAAGCATTCAACAATCGACCAGGTCTATAGAATAACAAACGAAATCGAAAAAGCTCTGGAAGCGAAAAAGATATGAACTAGCGCTTTTCTCGACGTATCGCAAGCCTTCGACAAGATATGGCACGAAGGCCTGAAGTACAAGTTAAGGCTAAACTTTCCAGAAAAACTCTATAAAATCTTAGAGTCTTCTTACGCGAAAGATTCTGTCTTATTCTAAGACAGAATCTTTCGCGTAACGTACGAAAATGAGTACTCGGAATTCAAAGAGATAAATGCCGGTTTCCCGCAAGGAAGCGTTCTTGGCCCAATATTATTTTTGATTTATACAAGAGACATACCCCACGATGAGGGAACAATTTTAGCTGCGTTTGCTGACGACACTGCTATTCTCGCTATTGATACGACAATTGAATTATCAACAGGGAAACTTCAGCGCGCTTTAGACAAAATATGCGACTGGACGAAGAGCTGGCGAGTCATCTTAAGGATGTCAACGAGTCAACGCATGTTAACTTTACTTATAAAAAGATAAACAACAAACCTTTATTCATTAACTCTGTACAAATCCCGTACTCAAATGAAGCGAAATATCTAGGAATGACTCTAGACGCAAAACTTAAATGGAAGCCGCACGTTAAAAAGAAACGCGGAGAGCTCGAAATGAAGTTAAGGGAAATAAATTGGCTTATCGGAAGGTTTTCGAAACTAAACATATATAACAAACTTCTTTTGTATAAGCAATTGCTAAAACCATCTTGGGCATACGGTATACAACTCTGGGGTTGTACCAAACCAAGCAATATATCTATTTTAGAAACTTTTCAAAATAAGACACTCAGAGCAATCGTGAGATCTCGGAATTGCAACCGTGTCTGATGATGTAACAAACTTTGCTCGCAAACTTAGTACTCGCCTTCGCGGGCACTGCAACAATGAAATTATCCGAACTTCGGATCAGACAAATCTTACGCGTTGACCGTTCGATCCAGCAGCATAAGATGAAACCGCATAAATTGACGGTATTGTAGGTGCCCTCGTTGGTAGGCAGCCTGCCACACGCGATTACTGCAGAAGCTTTAACTACTTGTTAAGGAAACTTAGTCGTAGTCTGACAGAAAATTGGGAGGTTTTTTAGTGAGTAAGAATCTCACACTACTATGAGCACGCGCGGCCGGTCCTCGTAGTGAATATGAAGGCTTTTCCTACCCACGAAAAAAAATATAAAAGATTCATCTATAAGTTAGAACCTTAATACCAAAAGTTAGAACCTTAATGCCACCAAATGGAGCAGCATCGACAGCATCCGTTGAAACATTAAAGAATACTTCTTCCGGTGGATTTTAGTCGGCTCTTACGACAGGCATACCTTACCTCAAGGCTATTTCAACCCCGACCTTGCAGGAGACAAAATCCGGAACAAAGGTTTATTGTTATCCGAAGCACTACAAGTGTAAACATTTTTAAAATCCACCCACAGACACGCCCACAATTGGAGCAATTGTGCAACTACCTCCAGAGCTTTCAAAGCAGTAAGACGTTTTAAAAGCCTGAAATTTGGTATTTATTATCTCCTGTTTAGTGTAAGATACACAAAATAAAAATTTGATCGCTTCACCTCCCGTACCGTAACCGTTGGCACGCTAATTTTTCAAATGCAATTTATTCAATATTTTTGTTCCAAATCGAAAAATATTTACTTTATATATGACAAACTGGGGCACCTACGGCTAAGGGGCACCTACAGCTATGGGGGACCTTCGGCATCGTCATTTTTACCAAGCAAGTTGTGGTCTAGGCCACTGATTTCTTTTTTGAACGCACCTTTATATGATTATGCAAGAAGCTTTGTGGTTTGACAGTCCTAGTTAGCTTGAAAAAAAGCTACAATTGGTTGTGTGTTTTTGTACTAGTTTCTGATATTTCCTGCTAAAGGTTGGTAAGCAATTTTTATACCCCATTCTATAGGATAGGAGTTTAATATAGTTATTAATATATTAAGAAGTTTAATATATTAAGTTTGTAACAGTTCTCTTCTGTCTGTTGTTGTTGTGGGGGACACATAATTTGGGAACAATTATCTTATAATCGCTATTTTCTTATATAATAATCATGTTATGCAATTTATGCGTAGCGTTCTCAAGTAAAGGTGAAGTGTCGGGACCGTAAAAGTTAAGCACATTCGACTTGCGTAAAATTTGCAACCGATAAAAAAGCCAATAAGCCCTGGCGGTGCATCAACTGTGCTGATAAATGTCGTGAATCACTATCGATAGAAACGCTGGCTAGTGGCTCAAGTTTTAAAATAATTGACAAAAATCAACCTGTCAACTCTCCCCTGACACGAAGCTCATCTCCTCTACGGACAGAAGTGACTATTGACATGGTTTATGCCGAAATGCTGGTGGTGAAAAAGATGCAAAGACAACAAATTGAGGAGCTGAAAATAAAAAACATCGAGTACCAGAAAAAAATTATGCAGCTAGAGAATACAGTCGAGCATCTCGAGCATCTATCGCTTACGCTGTAGAGATTTTTAACACTCCTATTCCATGCATTAAGTAGGCTATTACAATCTTTCGTTTAGGTCTACTGGTTGATGTGAAAAGGGAAGTCGTCGACCTCTGCTACACAAAGCAGTTTACAAAGCGGCAAAAAAATGCATCGAACAGTAGTTCTGAAACGAAACGCAATATTCTGCATGTGAAATTCGTCTCGAATCTATGCAAAGAAAAAGTGATGAACGCCAAAAAAGTCCACAGAGTGCAACTAACTAGGTCACTACTACAATCGAAGGGGCAAAACGAGAGATCGGAGAAGATGTTCTTGAACGAATGCTTGATACACCGAACACGTCAAACACTCAACACTGCTATGATCCTGAAAAGGGAGAGAGGGTATGCTTATGTTTGGGCCAGAAAATATATGGAAGTCTATTTTGCGGAAGAAGGAGGGTGATAATCCAACAAAAATAACTTGTGCTTCTGATATAGGTAAAATATGAGTTCTCTTAATTCTGTTTCATTTCATATTCCTAGTTCATGTGAAAGCCCAGTCGTCTCTTTTAATTGTGCTGATGTTTTATGTTTACATCAACACATTCGCAGTATGCGTAAAAACTTTCTGCTTCTTTTGACGCAAGTAGAATCATTTGAAAATTTGCCTGTTGTCATCGTCTTAAGTGAAATATGCATTTTTAAAAGTGAATTGAATCTTTATCAATTTCCAGGCTATTGTAAGCCTTCTGGGAACTGCAATGAAAGTTATTCAGCTAGTGGTGTAGCTGTGTTTGTAAGAGAGCTCAAATTTTTTAGCGCCAATGTCCTTAAGCTGACTTTGGAGTTTCTAAATGAGGTTTATACAATGTTGTGTGTATATAGGTTTGTTTAGAGGTGTGTTCATTGATGAGTTTAGTAGGACTTTTCCTGAATGTTAAGACAAAAATCTAATTGTTATAGGAGATGTAAATAATGACATTTTAAACGATTTCGACAGGGACACAGAAAAATACTTGTTTCTTATGGCGTCCAATGGATTAAAGAGCTACATTAACGAGCCAACGAGCCGAGTGTGACCAGTTCTACAAAAACGTGCATTGACCATATATAAATCAATTTAAAGACGTTTTAAATGCCTTTCGACATTGAGTCCATTAAGACCTCTTTATTTGGTATTCAAAACAGACTAAAGACTAAGTACAAAATTTACTTATAACTAGACCTAACCCTGAGCCCTAAATCTGCTGATCTTGCGCCTCGTGCAAGATATGCGATTTCCTGCTGGGTGATTGGTTTATGGGTCATCGCTGATGCGACACATCCGCCACGATGGCTTTGCATGGATTTTAAATGCAAATTAGGCGATTGTGTTAACTCCTCCCTCGCTTAAGTGAGGGCCGTCCCCGGTCCTCTTAAATCCATCGATAACTACTTGAAGGTCATGCTGTTGTCGCCCTTTCTTTGGCCTCTGATGTAGCTTAAGAATAGCGTAGCAGCCAGTGAGGATTACGATTGTTGCGATGACGGAAATTGCGGAGCTTGTGGAGAGCCTCTCTTCGATTTCTCCGATGTAGTGGAGATTTTCGATGCTCAACCTTTGGAGGTATTAGTATCTCCTGGTGGCCGGTGATGTTAAGGGTCGACACTGCCGCCGACCCAGCGGTTTTCCCCAGCATGCAACTTTGATTTCTGTGATTAGATCCGTTGACTTGGATCTCATCTTCAAAGGTTAGCAGGTAAGTTCCACTGATGGTTTTTTCGGGCTTGCCAGCAACTTTTATCACAACAGCATCGTCGTTGACAATGATAATTCCGTCGTCGACCAACACCAATGGACTGAGGTGGCTCGGTCTGGTGGTGCAATGAGCCACTTTGCCAGAATGAAGTTGTTGTGCGCAGGTGGGTTCTGAGAGCTCTCTACAGAAGGTTGTCGTAAGTGTTGCACTGCAATTTCCAATAGCGAGTACTCGGTTTCCGCATACGGCAACGTTGTTGTCCTCGGCGAGATGCAGTATCGTGCCATTATGCTGAACAGGAAATAGAGTTACCTTCCCACATTCTAATCTAGGTTCGGGATATTTGATCAAAAAATGCAAAAAAATTATTATCTAATTATTATCTAAGGACTTTAATGTGGGATACTTCCATTATATCGGCTACAGTTATGTTGGTAGAGCGCTTGTTAATTATATCTTTCAAATCATCGGAATCTAATATGGCTGAATTTACTATTCCTATCTTTGCAAGGGTGATGGCAAGCATTAAAGTTTCAAGTTCAGATATAATTATTCTACTTCTTGCGAGTAGGGTTTCGTATAAGTGACCTGTATCAATTTGCCTAGTTTGAGTGTCTTTGATTATGGTATTAACAGTGTCTGTGAGCCTTGCAGTCGTCATTTGAATGAGAAGTATCATAACTGAAATCCTAAAAATTATTAACTGGGGTATTAGATTGGTTGTATTAAAGTTAAAAAAAAATCTTATATTCTACCTAAGGTTGTCCTTATGGACCACCCTCCCTTTAATAAGAACCGTGGTTCCTAGATCTGCCTGTACTTTGTTTTCTGTGTATAAAGGAGATAATTTGTTTCCTAGTCTCTTATTATTTTTTACAAGGACTCATTCGCCTACATCAAAGACCCTGTTTTGTCTGGAAGGGTTGTTCCTTTCCATCTGCACCTCTTGGGCTTTTATAATTTTCGCTATTACATCCTCTCTAACATCAGTTGGTGTGGAATGGATTATGTCAATAGGTCTCCTGTTGGTTACGGAATGAATTGTTCGGTTGTATTCAGCCGTTGACAATAATATTAGGTCAATGGTATCGTCTATTTTATTTTCGAGTTTCAAACACCTCGCGATCTCCGAGAGAGTGCTATGGAAACGTTCCACTTGTCCATTTGAGGAACTGTGGAGTGGAGGCGCATTAACAATGTCAGCACCAAACCGATTTTTCAATAGGGACCTAATCGTTTCAGATTTAAATGTTGCTTCATTGTCGCAGTAAACTATTTTTGTGTTTGGGAAAAGGGTCATAAGTTGAATGATGGGAGCTTTTAAATCTATAATTGTGCGGGATGCTATTGGTTGAACCACCGCAAATTTGGAAAACTTGTCAATACATGTTAGGAAATGTTTTTTGTCTGTAGAAAAAATATCAATATGCAGCATTTCGCCTGCATAAGCTGGGATCGGTGTCGCACCCAGTTCTTGTTTTTGCAGATGCCAGTCGTATTTTGCTTTGGTGCAAATTTTACAATTTGCGACAACCTCGTTAGCCAGTTTTGACATTTTTGGAAAATAATAATCGGTGAGGATCTGCTTTACATTTTCTTGAGCTGCCCTATGGGCACGGTTGTGTTCGATGATAACTACTTCCTTTTGCTCGTTCTTGTCAATAACATTTAGCACCATGCTCTTACAGTGCCAGATTTTGGTTGATGGGAATATACTGACAATCTCATGTTGGATGCTGGCCAAGGTTGGTAGGTCGCAGTATATGGCGTTCACTACATTTCGGTTTATTGCCATTTTTAGTTCATCGATAAGAGTGCTCTTATTCGTAAAGTTAATTATGTGACGAGTCTTTTCGCCAAAAAGTACAAATATTCTTTTTAATGTGAATTGTGCTTCCTCCAAGAAAATTTGGTTTCTGAAGCAATTTAATGGTTTATCAGTGGTTTCGACCGTGTAGGTCAGTGATGCCTCACTGTGGACTGTGGCTACGTCCGAATACGCTTCTTCTTCCAGGGCATGAATATTCTGTCTCGACAATGCGTCAGCGACGTAATTTTCTCTTCCTGGTTTATGAAAAAGCTGAGCATTGTGTTCATCAATAAAAGCTTTCCAGCGTTTTATTTTTGCGTTCGGGTTTCGGTCTGATACCGCAAAAGTAAGTAACGCCATAAAGATAGTTCCTGAGGTTTTTAAGGGCCCATACAATAGCCAGTAATTCGCGTTCATTTGTTGCGAAGTTGAGTTCCCTGTCTTTAAGAGTTCTGGAAATCATAGTTATAGGCCTGCCATTCTGTGACAGAACAGCCCCTAACCCAAATGATGACACATCTGTCGTTAGATCAAATGGTTTTGTAAAATCTGGATAAAGTAGCATCACTTCTTCCGATGCTAGGACTTCCTTTAATTTATTAAAGGCATGAGTTTGATTCTCATTAAGTTGGACATGAATTTTTTTTGATTGGTTGGCGCTAACTTTACCGTTATCGCCCTTAAGGATATCAGACAATGGTTTCGCAATCGCGGCGAAATCCTTGATAAAACATCTGTAATAACTTGCCAGTCCTAAGAAGGACCTGACATTGAACAAGGTTGTAGGTTTTTCATAATGTCAAATTGCATCTATTTTTGATGGACTTGTTTTTATGCCACCTCTGGATACCACGAACCCGAGGTATTCTACATTCTCTTTAAAGAAATGAGATTTTTCACGGGAGACTCTCATGTTGGCCTCATGTAATTTGGCTAGGACCCAAGCAATGTGTTCAACATGGTCTTGTTCGTTTTCTGAAAAGATGATTACGTCGTCAACATAGACGTATCATGTTTTTCCTGTTTGCTCCCTTAGAACGTCATCAATGGCTCTTTGGAAGATGCTTGGCGCATTCTTCAAACCGAAGGGGAGTCTGCAAAACTCATATTTACCATTCCCAAACGAGAAAGCTGTTTTCTCCCTGTCACGCTCCGCGAGCGATATTTGATGGAAACCTGACTTCAAGTCAAGTGTGGTAAAATATTTTGCTTTACCCAAGTTTGAAAGGATTGACGTCACATTAGGAATTGGGTACTTATCATCTATTGTCTTTTCGTTGAGTTTACGAAAATCGATCACGAGACGTTTCTTGGTATTTCCATTCTCGTCTTTTCCTTTCTTGTCGACAACCCAGATGGGGTTGTTATATGGGGATCTAGAAGGGCTGATAATGCCATTCTGTAAAAGGTCCCGAATTTCCGTATTTACGAAATCTGCTACACCCATGGGGTAGGGGTACAATTTTGAGTAAACTGGGTCATCACTGTTGGTTCGGATAGTGGCAATAATATTAGTATTAAACGGAAGAGATTCGTTGGGGTCTGCAAAGACACTTGAAAGTCTGATGATGAAAGAATTGTTCATCATATTTCTGAACTTGTCCGTTACTTTATGAGGCACAGGTATGTCTTCTACTTGAGTAAAATTCACGTTTATGCATTTTAGAAATTGGATCCTTTCTGATCCTACTGCGGTATTTATTTCTTTATTTTTAAAGTCTAATGTGGCACTTACCTGTGTTAACAGATCGAGGCCAATTATCCCATCAAATGTTAACAAGGATGGGAGTATTAAAAATGTGGTATTTGTTTCAAACAGGTTGACGAAACATTTTTCCTTAATATTATTAAAGCCATGAATTGACTTGACAAGGAAGGGACTCTGTACTGGTACTCTGTGCTTCAGTTCCTTGAGCGGCTTAATATAATTTTTTGAAGCCCCAGTATCTAAAAGGAATCTGATAGTTCTCCCTGCGATCGTTCTCTCTATGAACGGTAGCAGGGAATTTTGTCTAAAAAATTAATTTTTTGGTCAGGTACGTCTAAGCATTGATGTCAGCGGTTTCTGATTCCGCGACTGCCTGATAGCTGCATTCCCATCGGTCTGAGGATGAGTTTTCTTCGGAGAGGTGATTAATCCTCTGTTGTTTGGGTCCCGTAAACCTAGCGGAACCATCATTTGGCCTTTTCGTCGCCTGACTATACCCTTGACTCTGGAATTGTTGAGTTGGGTCCTGATTTAATTGTTGGTTATTGTATTGATGAGCGTTATTACTTTGCTGAAATTTTGTGGAATGCCTATAGCGCGTCGAGGAGTCGGTCTCCATTGGCTGGGCTGGTTCCTGCCACTGTGGGTTCCGATTTTGAAAATAATTGCCCTGACCTTGGCGTTTCTTAAAATAAGGGTTCTTACCTTTCGGAGCATTTTCTAACTGATTTTCTCTTGTTGCGTTTCTGTCTCTATTCTGCTGTCTATACTCAGCCCTCTGGGCCTTGTCTTTCAAGCTTCTAGCATAGTTGCTTGCGAACGCGAACCGCTCGTTATTTGACTCTACTTCCTGAGCTAATGCCAATGCTGATGGAAGGTCGTTCGGCCGAGCCGAGAAGAGCACATAACTCAGAGGTCTTTTAATACCCGAAATGAATACGCACAGCGCATCCATCCTATACTTCTCATTAATTGACGTGGCTATAATTTTTTCATATGTCATAATTGTCTTATTTGTGAGGAGAGTCAGTTTCTTCTCAACCTCACCATAGTATTGTAGGAGCGTCATGTTCCCTTGGCGAAGGGGGGGACAATTCTTGCTCTATTAAATAAATTGGACGTTTCTCAGAGTATGTGAAGTCTAATCTGTCGATGATGGCTTTAAAATTGAGTACTGTATTGAAAGAAGCCAGTACCATGTCAGTCGGTCCTTTTACTTTATTCCTAATGATAGCCACAGCTTGAAAATACTTGGAGCTACCCTCAAAATTCTCAAAAAGTTTATATGCGGTGTGCGCCGCCTGTCTCCATGAGACGTAAGTCTCCTGCTTGCCCTCAAAGTCAGGTAAAGATTTTATT
The DNA here is from genome assembly GCA_947623515.1 of Neoascia interrupta. Lineage (NCBI taxonomy): Eukaryota > Metazoa > Arthropoda > Insecta > Diptera > Syrphidae > Neoascia > Neoascia interrupta. The sequence continues at coordinate 81,303,031 of OX392464.1, read as the reverse complement.
AAGTCTAGCGATTCTTCGCACTTTTGTCCCGGTATTATTTGAATTTCTTTATAAACTTCGACCTCAGGAGTCGCAAATCCGATATTATTCACGCGTTGACTAATTTCGGCTAACTGTCGTTCGAACTCTATTTTTTGTGCCGCTAGTGCACCACTAACAGTGCCGTCTACTAAAGCTTTTAATTGTTCTGGTGTCATAGTCATTGTTTGGTTTATATTATCTCGCCTGATTGTTCCCTGATTATTCACTTTTAAAAAATTGAGACTTTCACACAATTCGTTTAGGTTGCTATCACTCATGGGGACACCCAAAACCAGGCAAAGATGATACTGATGACTTGTCGAGAAACCGAATTTGAAGAAAAAAAAATAATAACTAGAAAGTTTTGCAAAGGATAAGATATTTTTGCCGATAACCAATGCAAAGATTTACACAGAGGGGAAAAAATATAAACAGAATTTCTGACACAATAATCAAAATTAGTAATTGAATTCGTACAGTATTACAATATTTATGGCAATGTTTTTTTCTAATATTATTAACGATCAATTTGATTCGATTAGTGCTTATTTTTTTTTGTAAGTAGAGCTTACGATTTCATTTTATATTCTTTTATTTGTATTCGCCTGTATGGTTTTGTTTGCTGCCTTTAGTTTTCCTCTCACTGATCACTGCTGCCGTCGTTGTTGTTTTTGTGTCTCTTTTTTGCGTGTTTTTGTTTTTTTTTTCTTAGTTTTATTTGCCTTTGGTGCACTTTTTGGTTTTATTTCGAATTATGTTTTTTTCTAATTAGGGGAGACGCGCACATAGACCGATTTTTGTTTTAGACTTTACTTTTTTTACTAACAAGCCGATTGGTGGTAGTGTTGTGTGCGATTTCGATTTTTAAGTTTGGATATTTCACTTTTGTCGCGTGAATTTTTAAGCTGGGCGCCAATCAATTTAAATACGTTTTAAATGCCTTTCGACATTGAGTCCATTAAGACCTCTTTATTTGGTATTCAAAACAGACTAAAGACTAAGTACAAAATTTACTTATAACTAGACCTAACCCTGAGCCCTAAATCTGCTGATCTTGCGCCTCGTGCAAGATATGCGATTTCCTGCTGGGTGATTGGTTTATGGGTCATCACTGATGCGACACATCCGCCACGATGGCTTTGCATGGATTTTAAATGCAAATTAGGCGATTGTGTTAACTTATACATACGTCTTCAAAAAAATAATAGTAATGTATTTTATGGTATAACTTCTTAAAGTTCGTACTTGTGTCTTTTTTAAATAAAAACAGTTTTTTAGCAGTAATCAGTTTGGTTTTAGAAGTGGGATGTCAACTGAAGATGCTATTCTTTGAGTTTGCTCGCAATTATTTGAGAGCATCAACTCTAGCAAATCTACAATGGGTCCCTTCATTGACATGACCAAAGCATTTGATATGGTCGACCATGACTTACTGCTAAACCCAGTGAGTAAGTGCAGCAGTGCGTATTTAACAGTTTTGGCCCGTTGCAGGCGGTATACCCTATTCCTATTTCTATTCTCCTTTCCATTCCTATTAAACTTTCCATTCCTATTCTCCTTTTCATTGCTATCCTCTTTTCAATTCCTTTTCTCCTCTCCATTCCTATTCCTATTCCCCTTTCCCTTCCTTTTCTCCTTTCCGTTCGATTATTTTCTTGTTTTCCATCCCCGTCCCGTTACCATTTGCATCATTTTTACATCATCTACGACGGATTGCAAAATACCCGACCATACCAAGAAAAACTGCCACGCCTCCAAAAGGTGGGGGGGATATAAAAACATAACTGTTGAATGTTTTTTACTAGGTGGTTGCACACATTTCGGCCTAAAACTCCGCCCTTTTAACATAAAAAAAATCACTTTTTACGGGGTCTACGGTGATTATTTCACTGCGTTACAAACTATACATCAAATTTAATATACCCTGGGTCGGGTATAAAAAAAATAGTTCCTTATAAGTTTTTGTTTACTTTTTTTAAAAAAGGGGCGAAGCATGTCCAACCCCTTTAACCGAAAAACAATATTAGCATAGAAATATCCAAGTTTGTGGCTAAAATGTACGCAAAACTGTAATTTTTTGGTTCAAATTCAATAATTTTGTGAAATCAAAAAAAAACTTTGTCAAAAACTTTGTAATAACGAAATCTGAAATGGTATCAGGTGAACCTTATGTCCTAAATTTTATTTCTTATTCTATCCTTAGTAAAGCTAAAAGCAGCAAGGAAAGCAGCAAGGACTTCGTCCATGTTTTTCTGGAAATTTAATTCTGCCTCTAAATGTGGGCGTGGCCCAAAACTTTGTATTAACAAAATGTAGAGTATTTTCTACATAGCATATTAAGTAAATTTTTTTTCGATCTGGAACATAAATATCGAATAGTTGCATTTAAACAATTACTCTTTAATTCGATGCCAAAAATGTAATTTTTTTGGATAAAATTCAACGATTTCGTAATATTTACCTCCAAACATTGGAAACGAAATCTAGTATAGAACACGTTGAAGCTAATGTGCTAAATTTTATTTCTTATTCTTACTTAAGTCAAAATCCATGTTTTCTAAAAAATTAGAGGTTTTCCTGAATTCTTCCTCCAAATCTGGGAGTGGCCCAAAGCTCTGTATAAAAGAAATTTAAGAAAAGTGCTTACTACACATTATGTTAAGTAAAAATTTTTCGACTTAGAATAAATATATGGAATAAATAGCATTTGAAAGATTACACTTTCAATCGATGCCACACCCACAAGGGGCGGTCTGCGGACTTAATTTTTAAATTTTATGACTTGTTATTAGAAGATGCTAAATAATGAATTTCAGCTTCTCACGACGTCTGGGCGGATTTAAAAAATTTCAAAACTCGTATTGCTTCGGATGACAGAGAGCGTACAAAATTTCAGCTTCCTAGCTCGAAATTTAAAACCTAAAAATTGGTGACATACGGACAGACAGACGAACGGACGGACATGGCTCATTCGACTCAGAAGTCAGTCTCGATCATAGACCCTTAAGGTCTTTGGGGTCTATCGTCATTACTTCTCTATGTTACATTTTCGCCTGTATCAAACTTAATATACTCCATTATTTTGGAATAGGGTATAAAAACTATATCGCCCTGCGTTTACAGGAATAATTAATAAGTGGCTAAATTCCTATTTAAAATGCAGAGAACAAAAAGTTGTGGTAAACGGGAACTTCAGTAAATCTCGGTTCTAGGTCCTTTATTTTTTCTTAATAACATAAACTCCTTTTTCCAACTTCCAACTCCAACATAAACTCCTTTTTCCAACTTCCTTTGAATGCAATATCTACTGCCTCTGCGGACGATATAGCCCTAACTTACTTACTGAAGGTGGCGCTACAGTCCGGGGTGGACCTGGGCCTCAGCCAACAAGCTTCGCCAGCCAGCTCTGACTCTAGCTAGCCGTCTCCAGTTTCGCACGCGAAGTTGGCTGAGGTCCCCTTCCACTTGCGTGCGCCACCTGAGTCTCGGTGCTCCTCTACCGCGCCGTCCTTGCGGTGTGGATTCGAAGATTTTCCGGGCCGGGCTGTTGGTGTCCATCCACTCTAGATGACCCAGCCATCGTAGACGTTGTGTTTTGACCTTTTTTGGCTAGGTCGGTATTGCTGTACAGCGCGTGCAGTTTGATGTTATATCTCCTCCTCCACTCTCCGTCTATGCAGACGGGACCGTAAATCGTCCAAAGAATTTTCCTAGAACAAAGAACAATTTGACAGGGTCCATGCTTCTGCACCGTAAAGCAGGACTGGGATGATGAGTGTCTTATACATGCACACTTTAGTTGCCCGAGAGAGGGCTGATCCAGAGTTCGGACTATTTCGTGGTTGCAATGGCCGTGAAGGCGAGTGTGAAGTTTGCGAGCAAAGTTTCTTACTTCGTCGGTCACGGTTGCGATGCCTAGATCTCGATGTAAATCGCTATTTCTTATATACCATGGAGCATTTACGATTGCTCTTAGTATCTTATTCTGAAAAGTTTCTAAAATAGATATGCTGCTTGGTTTGGTACAACCCCAAAGTTGTATACCGTACGTCCAAGATGGTTTTAGCACTTGCTTATACAATAGCAGTTTGTTATATACGCTTAGTTTCGAATAACGTCCGATAAGCCAATTCAGTTCTCGTAGCTTGATTTCAAGTTCATCGCGTTTCTTTTTAACGTGTGGCTTCCACTTAAGTTCTGCGTCTAGGGTCATGCCTAAATATTTCGCCTCGTTTGCGTACGGAATTTGTACCGAGTTTATAAATAGAGGTAAGTTGATTACCGTCTTGTAAGTAAAATTTACATGCGTTGATTTTGTCTCATTTAGGAGGATTCGCCAGGCCTTTGTCCATTCGCATATTTTATTCAAAGCGCGTTGGAGTTTTCCCGTTGATTGTTCGACTGTCTTATCCGTAGCGAGGATAGGCGTGTCGTCAGCGAAAGTGGCTATAGTCGTTGTCTCTACTTGAGGTACATCTCTTGTAAAAAGTAAAAACAGTGTTGGACCGAGGACGCTACCTTGTGGAACGCCGGGTTGTATTTCTTTGAATAAAGAAAGATCATATAAAAACTGTTACATCACATATGCTGTTGTGGCACGTAAAATGTACCTTATTAAACCATTCTGTTCCAAACAAGTCTTGAAGACTATCTACTATGGTCTCGCTCCCTCTAAGTTGCAATATGGCTTTACAAGCTAAGGTGGACGGTACCTTAGCACAATTGGACCATTATTTACTGGTTTAGGCAACTTAATTCGTATTATTTGTAGTCGGAAACGTTTTACTCGTAGCTGGCCTCTTTTTAGTGAATTGCGAATCCTTCCTATGAGGCACCTTTACGTTCTTAAAGTTCTCAGAGAATTCTTCAAGCGAAGTGGTAACAATTCATGCAGAAATTCTCAATTACATTACCTACGTATAAATCATATGCACATTGTCAACGTTCCTTTTGCTTACAAAACCCACTTTTCCAAATTCCCCACTTTCACAGCGCCTTCAGTTTTTAATAAACTTTCATTGGTCATACGGACAGATGTTCATTTTAATTCTATTCTTAGAAGAGTCAAAGACTGGTTGTTAACTATTGAATATAATAGTATAGAATATTGAGATGTACGTCATTAGAATTTAGCATAAATTAGTTTAGTTATTTCTGTTCCTTAGTGATATTTAAATTCCTCCATATTTTTTTGAATTTATCTTTTTCTATGAATTCATTATTTCTGAATTGGCTACTTCCTTTTCTCAGTTATTAATAAACTGAGTAAATAATATAAATAAATATTATTTAACTAAAGTACTGATTACCACCCCACATCAGAAGTTAAGTTTTGTATACAGGGTGTTTCCAAATTCGATGCAAATATTTTGACACAAGATTCTTGGGTATATTTGAAGAAAAAAATTGTTCTACAGTATGCGCCTATCTCAAATTTTGATACCACTTATTGGGAATTTAAGAAAACACCTACTTTGAGGTACCTTGACCCATACTAACACAAATATCTCCGCTAACACTCACAACAGGTACTTCATTTAGGACTTAAATTTTAGAAGAAATAGTACTTCTTTCAACTGCATTAAAATAAAATTGATGACTTTTTTTACTTTCGAGATATTTGCTTTTAAGTCGGATCCTTTTTCCCTGTCCATGACATTTTTTTGACTTTCAAGACACATTTCTGCGAAAAATGCGTAATAAACATATCGGTAATTTTTTTTTTCTAGTGCACCTAACAATACTTAATAAAAATTGCTCAGATAAGTTACCCGAAAAACTCACAGATTTTATGATACTTGGGAAATTCCATAGCAGGTAAAATTATGAAAAACTTGATTCATAGTGTTCAATTCCTATTATTCTGAATAAAAATGCTTGTGTTTGATTTATGTTTTTTTTTATTTCATTAAGTTAACTTTACAATCAAATAAGGTGTTCAAAGTGTCCTCCTCCATTTTGTATGCATGCTAGAGCCCGTTTTTGGATTGCGCTGTCAACGTTTATTGAGGATAACTCCTGCCTCACTTGTGACGAGGCTTGGAGAATGCGATCTTCTAAATCATTTAGAGTTGATATTTCTGTAGAATAAACAAGTTCTTTCATTCTCCCCCATACAAAAAAATCCATAATTGTAAGGTCTGGAGATCTTGCAGGCCAGTCAACTGGTCCATTTCTTCCTATCCAACGACCAGCGTACTTTTCATCCAGCCAATTCTTAACCTCGCGACCAAAGTGGGCTGGGGCTCCATCATGTTGAAAATATGACGAAGCTCGTTGAGTTACCGGAACATCCTCCAGTAGATCTGTTAAATCATTGCGCAAAAATTCCAGATAGTTTGTAGAATTCAGTGTGGGAGGCAGTTTGAAGGGACCGATTAAGTTGTTTCCAATAACACCTGCCCACAAATTGACGCTAACTCTGTATTGAAATGATGACTCTCTCCTTGTGTGTGGGTTTTCCGCACCCCATGTGTGTAGATTGTGAAAATTTGTAATCCCATCTCTAGTAAATTGAGATTCGTCCGTCCATAGGATTCTGCTTATAAAACCGTTGTCATCCAAGTTCCGCTCTAACAACCAGATGCAAAACTCAAGTCTCGGCTCCAAATCACTCGGAAGCAGTTCCTGCACAGGTGTATGGTGGTATGGATACAAGTTTTCCGTATGCAGGAGACGAACAATTTTATGTGTTGAAACATTAAATCGCAAGGATAAGCGCCTGATGCTGATTGATGGATCATTTGCAACCGCTTCCAGTATTCCTTCATCAACTGCAATTCTTCCTGTTGAAGCTCCTGCGTTAGGTCGTCTTGTTGAAACAGATCCCGTTTCCCGAAGTCTTCGAAACGAATTTGTTAATACGCGGGGATTAGGTACTCTTCGGTTAGGATAAAGCTGATGGTATCTTTGTTGTGCTCTAATAGAACTTCCGGTGCACATCCCATAAACGTAGATAATATCGGCGTATTCTTCGTTTGTAAAAGATGCCATTTCAAGTATGGTTTCTTAACAACTTTTGTGTCACCTCGGCTTCAAAAATGACTTTGATGGATTTAATTTTGTTTTCTAACCTTTTATAGAAGTTACATTAGGTAAATTTTCCAACTAGGCGACCAACCTCAAACTTAATCCTTTTTGGGATTTAACAGAAAAATGATAGGGAAATTACCTTTTTATCAGGTAGTCTAATAAAAATGCATGCTCTAAAACCTACGTAAATTATTAATACATAGTCAAAAAATCGTTCTTGTTGTCAATCGCGGTTATAAAAGTAGGTAACAAATCATATTTCCACCTTATACCTGTCGCGGCTTCGTGAAAAGTGTTTTTCATAATTTTACCTGCTATGGAATTTCCCAAGTATCATAAAATCTGTGGGTTTTTCGGGTAAATTGTCTTAGCAATTTTTATTAAGTATTATTAGGTGCACTAGAAAAAAAAATTACCGATATGTTTATTACGCATTTTTCGCAGAAATGTGTCTTGAAAGTCAAAAAAATGTCATGGACAGGGAAAAAGGATCCGACTTAAAAGCAAATATCTCGAAAGTTAAAAAAGTCATCAATTTTATTTTAACGCAGTTAAAAGGAGTACTATTTCTTCTAAAATCTAAGTCCTAAATGAAGTACCTGTTGTAAGTGTTAGCGGAGATATTTGTGTTAGTATGGGTCAAGGTACCTCAAAGTAGGTGTTTTCTTAAATTACCAATAAGTGGCATCAAAATTTGAGATAGGCCCATACTGTAGAACAATTTTTTTCTTCAAATATACCCAAGAATCTTGTGTCAAAATATTTGCATCGAATTTGGAAACACCCTGTATGTATATATTAAAATATTGTTTTAGATGTCATTCCATTCTAACTTTTAAGTTACAGAATGATTATTATTATTCACTTGCTCTAGATTAACAAATTAAATCCTCAAATAGTATTTTATTGAATAAAACAAATTGAATTGAAAATTTGTCACATAGTTTGTAACACGGTGAAATAATAATGGTAGACCCTCAAGACCTTAAGGGCATGTGATCGGGACCGAATTCTGAATCGAATAAGCCATGTCCGTCCGTCCGACCATCCGTCTGTATGTCACATGTTTCAAGGCCTTAAATTTTGAGCAAGAGTGCTCAAATTTCGTACGTAAGGTCCACGGCGAAGCAGCACAAGTGTAAAAATTTTTGAAATCCGCTCACGCCCTCAATCGGCCTACATGTGCAACTACCTCCAGAGATTTAAGAACTGTAAGACGTCCTAAATGGCTGAAATTTGACATTTAGCATCTCCTAATGGAAATAAGACACAAAAAAGAAATATTTAACTGTAACCTTGGTAATTGGCGTGGCATCTATTTTAAGGGTAAATGTTCAAATGCAGTTTACTCAATATTTTTGCTCGAAATTAAAACAAAAAAAATTCTTAATATCTTATGTAAAAAACGCCTAGTTCTACATTTTGATCATACAAGATTTTGGGCCGCGCCCACATTTAGAGACAGAATTGAAGAAAAACCTAAAATTTTCCAGAAAAAAGTAATTTCGAGTGGTCTTGAGCCTAATTTAGGAAAACCTGAAACAAAAAAAGTGACAGGTTAGGTAAACGAGACCAGTCCAGATTTCGTTCATATAGCCCCCTTTAAGGGGTTCATTTTTTCAAAAATACTGAATTTGAACCAAAAAATTGCATTATTACGTACATTTAAGCGTAACTCGGAAATATCTGTGGAATTATCTTATAATTGATAGTTGGTAATTAGAGGCCATTGAACCAAGCCCCTTTTCGAAGTTTGAATTACTTATAAAATGTCAAAAAATAACAATGCCATCAGCATTTCACAATGTGGGATAGGTTGTGGTGTTCAACGGTCTGGTTTACGGGATATAACTCCTGCGTACACATTGTAGCACTTACTCACTGGTTTACAGTTAATTTTGAGTATATGAAAGTGAGATTTTGTGAAAATTAATTATTTAACATTTGTTTTTAAGGTAAATAGCCCAAAAATGATTTAGGATTTGTGAAATAATTTGAAAAATCAAAATACAGAAAACGGGCCGCATTCGGCGTTTGTATATGGGCTACATTCGGCAAACACCCCACCCTACTAATCCTAAACCAACATCAGATACCGTACAAAATATGGTTTTAACAAAAACTTCACTAAATATTTTGTTAAGTAAGGACTTATTTATGAAGAGGCAAGTTAATTTATTACAAATTATTAATTTTACATTCCTTATTATGTGCTATGGTTATGATTCAATTTTATGTGCCAAATCTATTTCTATGTTTATTTGTATAAAGCCATTTTGCTACTTTTTTTGTTTTTTTTTTCTTTTATTGTGTTAAATTAATTATGTGTCTAAATTAAAATTAATTTATTCATTGTGTAAAGTTGGCCTGGTCCGTAGGTCAACTATCAGGTTCTTTTGCGGGAATCCCTTTCAGGCTATGATTAGGTCAGCCCGTATCTGATACTCGTAGAGCGGTCAACCGCTACGTTCTTCGAGAAGGGATATCGCTGCGCTGAAAACCCTATCTTAAGCGTGTTGCTCGAGAGATAAACGTCCAGTGATGTGTGGTGCAATAATGACCATTTTATTTAGTTCCTGTAGGTTTTTATACATTTTTTTCGTTCTTAAAACTAAACAATATGTATTAGTGCAGATATGCACATAATGTAACCTATTAGTTTTCCCTTTTCCTTAAATATGCAATATTTTGTCTAAGTGGGTTGCAACACATATTTTATTTACGACAATAAATTATATCGACCATCAACCCAGAATTGCTTAGCCAGCAGATTCGTTAAGTGGGTCTCACCATGTCATTTGCCTCGCTTGTCGACTTGCATTCGAATTACTTTCGAATGCTCTTTGAACGGGCGCCGAACATTGCTCGTGTCGGGTACACATGTTCTTCTTGTGTAAACCGAGTGGACGTCGTATTCGTCGTGTGACGATTGTTTATATATTTTTTTGTGCGTTTACTTTGTTTGGGTAATTGCGATAATTATTATTATTAATGAATGGATGAGTGGTGTGAGGCAAATACTGGGTGGTCGTCGGCACCCTTCACACCACCCTTCCTGGAGGAAAAAGAAGAAGACTCAATTCAGTGAGGTTTCTTCTTTTCTGTATCTTGCTTGATAGAAAAAAAAAAATCGTTTGCAGTGCAGTAAATTACGCAAGGGGTGTTGGCACAATTTAGGTTTAGAATGAAAATTGGCATGGGTAAAAAGTTTACTATTACATATTTAAGGTTAAGGTTTATATTGAAGATTTGTCTGATCCAAAGTTCGGATAATTTCATTGTTGCAATGCCCGCGAAGACGAGTACTAAGTTTGCGAGCAAAGTTTGTTACCTCGTCAGTCACGGTTGCGATTCCTAGATCTCGGTGTAGATCGCTATTTCTTATATACCATGGAGCATTAACGATTGCTCTGAGTGTCTTATTTTGAAAAGTTTCTAAAATAGATATATTGCTTGGTTTAGTACAACCCCAGAGTTGTATACCGTACGTCCAAGATGGTTTTAGCACTTGCTTATACAAAAGCAGTTTGTTATATACGCTAAGTTTCGAAAATCTTCCGATAAGCCAATTAATTTCTCTTAACCTGATTTCGAGCTCGTCGCGTTTCTTTTTAACCTGCGGCTTCCATTTAAGTTTTGCGTCTAGAGTCATTCCTAGATATTTCGCTTCATTTGAGTACGGGATTTGTACGAAGTTAATAAATAAAGGTTTGTTGTTTATCTTTTTATAAGCAAAGTTAACATGCGTTGACTTAGTCTCGTTAAGGACGACTCGCCAGCTCTTCGTCCAGTCGCATATTTTGTCTAAAGCGCGCTGAAGTTTCCCTGTTGATAATTCAACTGTCGTATCAATAGCGAGAATAGCAGTGTCATCAGAACGTAGCTAAAATTGTTCCCTCATCGTGGGGTATGTCTCTTGTATAAATCAAAAATAATATTGGGCCGAGAATGCTTCCTTGCGGGACACCGGCATTTATCTCTTTGAATTCCGAGTACTCATTTTCGTACCTTACGCGAAAGATTCTGTCTTCAAGGTAAGACTCTAAGATTCTATAGAGTTTTTCTGGAAAGTTTAGCCTTAACTTGTACTTTAGGCCTTCGTGCCATACCTTGTCGAAGGCTTGCGATACGTCGAGAAAAGCGCTATTACATATCTTTTTCGCTTCCAGAGCTTTTTCGATTTCGTTTGTTATTCGATAGACCTGGTCGATTGTTGAATGCTTTTTTCTAAATCTGAATTGGTGATCCGGAATCAATCGTCTTTCTTCAATGATTGTTTGCAACCTTTTAAGCAACAGTTTCTCGAATACCTTAGATATTATCGGCAGTAGCGAAATATGTCTGTACGACTTTTTGTCGTTCGGACATTTTCCTGGTTTCGGAACCATTATGACCTCGGCCACTTTCCATTGCCTTGGAACGTATAAAATTCTCATGGAGGCGTTCATGATATAGAGCTTTTGACCAAAGCTTTTTTCGGTAGCTCCATCAGAATTTCGCTATTAATTAAGTCGTAGCCAGGTGCTTTGTTGTTCTTCAGATTATTTATCGTTTGACGAAGTTCAGCCAATGAGACGGTTTTTATTCTATAATTATCTTGTACCGCATAGCTCCTCGACCAACGGTTCCCCGTCAAACGGTTTGAATGTTTCTTCTAGGTAATCTGCAAATAAATCCGCTTTTTCTTTGTCTTCTCTTGCCCATTTGCCATTGGCTTTTCTTAATGACGCAGAATGTACCATAGGCTTCTTAATGGACTTCACTGCTTTCCAAAGAGAGTAGTTCGAACCTTTATCGGCAGTCAAGCTTTCGAGGTAAGCAGTAGTCTCGCGACTTTAAAAGTCTTGAAATTCGTGCTTCAGTTTGTTAGAAAGGTGGTTCAAGATGGTCTTATCCGGGGGTGCTCGCGAACGTTGCCATCTCTTGCGCGCTCTCCTCTTTTCGCATATTAGCTCTTCTATTTCTTGTGGATATATTTTTCCGCTGTTCGATAGTTCGGATCTCCGAGAAGAAGTGTTATTCCACGCAGCGCTCTGAATAACTCTCACGAGTTTTTCTATTTCGTCTTCTATTTCAAGTGGCGTTTTGAGTGGTACATTGAAAGCTATGTTTTCTTTACAGTATTTTCTAAAGCCGTCACAGTCGGTATTTTTGTTACTTAATCTGGGCGCTCTTTCCTTTTTCACTAGGAATAGGAAAATAGTGCAATTGTCATACCTTATGAAATTGCAATTATACAGATGGTAAACAGGGGAAGGAACAGGTTCCGGTATCTTCTCAAAAGACCCGGAACTTAAGATATCCTTAAAACTACCGGATACATACAGTGTCTTCCAATCAGAGGTTCTGCAGATGAGACCGATATCCGGCAAAGATATCGCCATTTACATCGATAGTCAGGGTACGCTCAAGGCAATTGAATCGATCAACATCAAATCTGATAGTCAGGGGCTGTCGCACAATGCTCAAAGCAATGTGCAGTCAGAACCGGGTAAGACTGTGCTGGGTGCCAGGACACTGCGGCATAGAGGAAAACGAACACGCTGATGAGCTTGCAAGAAAAGGAGGGATCCTCGGAAATAGTGAGGTTTCTAACATCAAACCACCCCTCTGCGTAGTAAGAGGCGCTATTGAGGAAAAAATTAAAACGATGGCCAACCAAAGGTGGTCTCGTCTGACTGGACACGGGGTATCTACGGCTCTCTGGCCACAACTAGACGAAAAAGGATCGAAGGGAGTATTAAAACTGAGCAGGGACAAGCTAAGGGCTTTAGTATGAATTCTGACAGGACACTGCCTCCTGCGTAAGCACGCAAAGAGGCTCAGGCTTTCTGACACAGATATTTGTCGCTTCTGCAGTAATCTACAGGCGGTTGAGGATATAGCACACATTCTGTGCCAATGTGAGGCAATTTCGCGTATGCGCAGGAAATTTTTAGGGGAATATTTCTTCGAAAGCTTAAAAGAAGTAGACGGCACAAACTTTAAAGGCCTCCTTGGCTTTTATAGGGAAATTGGCTGTGTCACGAGGGATAATGTTTGAGTTGTTTTTGCCTTTTGAATTTTAAGTTCAACTGGTTCCCCAGGGATCGCGATGGGCCCGTTTTGGTGCCTAGTGTTTGTGTGGTCCTTTTCACCTTTATATAAACAATTTTAAGCGAAAGAGCTTCAAGTTGGTGAGTTGGCTGGAAATCCAGTCCTTCAGATCAAGTTTGAAAGTTATCTGAATCCGCACACAAACAAGCCCACTACGGGCCTGTATGTACTATCATCTCTAATTTTAGAAAATACTTTTTTTAAATTTTAGCTATATTACAATGGTGCTAGCACACTTATTTTTGGTATGTAACATTGCCACGTAATTGTCTTTGAGGTAGCAGAAAACTTATGGCCTTTTCACGCCCACCTTTTTAAGAGATTTTAGCTTAAAATGACTGTTTTCAATAAATATATATAAAAATCGACTTACAATGCCATTACAAAAGTTGTAGATATAAGCATTTTCTATTTTTTTTGTTTATATAGTATATGCCTCCGCCCCATTTTGTGAGCGTGACGCTAAAATAACCTTTTAACGCCTCGCTTTTAGCTTAAAAAACAGATTTCTTGTAAAGTATGCCTAAGCACTCAACAGTCTTATTTTTATATCACGCCCACTTTTTGAGGCGTGGCAGTTTCCTCTTTTTTTGGTAGGATAGGGTTTTGTTGCAATCCGTCATAGACGGATTGAAGTTTTCACATTTGCACTGTTGCATTTTTCCATGTTACCGTTAGGCTTTTTTTCAATTTTACAACAAGCTGCGTTCCATTCGCCACTTTTCTTAGATTCTGCGGACATGGATATCTGAGAAAACGGTAAAACATTTCGTTTTATATTTCGTTTGTTTGAATAGTTTTTATAACTTAAAGTTGGAAACGGAAATATTGAATCTTTTTTAATGCTTGCGTTGTAATCGTTTCATACTTTTTTAAATGCAGTAAACTTGCGTTGTAAGCGTTTCATACTTCAGCCAAATTTGAATTACGCAACCTTTAAAAAATCGCTTTCGAAAATGTTTTTACGTTTTTGAGTCAAATCTTCGAAGTTCTTGAATATTCAAAGTTTGCTTTAGCCTTAACTAAAATCTCAGAATATTGACTATGTCCGTTATTTATTTTAAAGTTATATTTTATTTAGCTCCTTAAGGTAGCTAGGGAGACATACCTTCTTTTGACTTTTTTTATAATTTTTTAAATTTCAAACCCATAAAACAACTATTTTGAATTTTTTTCAGTTGCCGTTAGACTTTTTTCCAAAAGCACAACTACCTGCGCTAGCCTTGGATGTTTTTTTCTCTCAAATTCTATGGCCAACGGTTTTTGCGGAAACGGTTAAACGGTTAAAGTAATAAAACAGATTTCGGTGTACAGGTAGACCTCACTTAACACGTTCTTCTTACAGCACGGTCTCGTTCTAACACGTCTCACTTTTTGCGGCATTTTTTTATATAACACGGCAAAAGCCTCGCGCTAGCACGGTCTGCGAGACACATTTTTTTTTAGCATGCTGTCTGGTTTGCAGTTGGCACACATTCCGCATGTATACATATTTTTCTGGCTAATAGACGCGTACCCCAGCTTTTTTTATAGCGTGTTTTTGTGAACATACGTCTTAAAAGGGACTTTTCCATTTTTCATGTAGAAAGCGGAAGCTCTAAGACTGAAATTGTTTTTTTTTTTTATTTTTTTTTTTGTGTTAAGTTATGCAGGAAGAAAGTTATGTTTTGTTGTGCTTTGTTTATTTTTTTCATCATTAATAATAACACAACCTCGACTTAGATTTTTTTTAAAAATTAAAACAAAAATTTTGAAGGTTTTCTGAAATCATAGAACGTAACTATTCTTTTTGCACTTGCTTCTTGTATCGTTTGACACGATTTCGTTTAACACGACATTTTTTAGGAACTTAACCCCCGTGTTAAGTGAGGTCTACCTGTATATGTACCCGGTAAATGGCGGTATTTACCCTCTCAAAAATACACCCGATTGGTTAAAAATAAATGCCCATCACTGAAGGTCCAATACCTACCATTATTATTTCACCGCGTAACAAACTATGTGACAAACTTAATATACCTTCTATCCTATAGGATGGGGTATAAAAACGATCGCGGTAAGTCCGAACAACAAAAAAGTTTATTCCTTTAAAATAGCTATCATTGGATTGTATCATTGAAAATTTTATTTTTATGGTCTTAGACGATTGGTAACAAAAATATACACATATACTACGCATATTCAAACTGTTATTTTAATTGGCTTCTACTATTTCGCTGATCATTGGAATCGATTTCTGTAAGTGGAATATAAAAAGTGAATTTAAAGGAAACAAATAACATTACTAAAGCTCAGTTTTCCCTCTCCACCTTGCAAAAATACCCCAAAGTTTTCTGACAAATCGCTGTTTTAAAGTTCAGTTAATAGTAGTGTTTCAGTGTTCGAATCGTTGAAGTATGGTGTCCCCAAGGGTCAGTTCTTGGTCCAGTTCTTTATAATGTGTATGTCTCTGATTTCCCCGATATACTCAATTGTGACTCAGCTACTTTTGCTGACGATACAACAATATTTTGTTCCCATGAGTTTGCTCTCACTATTGAGACGAATCTAAAATATGCGTTACAAATATTGATACAATATTACAACAAGTGGAAAATTAAGCTGAATCTCGATAAAGTGAAAGCCATGTATTTTACCCGAAAAAGAAAAGCTTACTATCTTTCGAGCTCTCAGCTCTAAGTTAAAAATAAATATATACTTTGGGAAAGTTCTGTCAATTCAATTCTTACTTTACTTACTTAAGGTGGCGCAACAGTCCGGGGTGGACCTGGGCCTCAGCCAACAAGCTTCGCCAGCCAGCTCTGTCTCTAGCTAGCCGTCTCCAGTTTCGCACGCGAAGTTGGCTGAGGTCCCCTTCCACTTGCGTGCGCCACCTGAGTCTCGGTGCTCCTCTACCGCGCCGTCCCTGCGGTGTGGATTCGAAGATTTTCCGGACCGGGGCGTTGGTGTCCATGCGCTCTAGATGACCCAGCCATCGTAGACGTTGTGTTTTGACTCTTTTGGCTGGGTCGGTATCGCTGTGCAGCCCGTACAGCTCGATGTTATATCTCCTCCTCCACTCTCCGTCTATGCAGACGGGACCGTAAATCGTCCGAAGAATTTTCCTCCCGAAGCAGCCTAAAGTGTTTTCTCCCGCCTTTGACAAAGTCCATGCTTCTGCACCGTAAAGCAGGGCTGGGATGATGAGGGTCTTATACATGGACACTTTAGTTGCTCGAGAGAGGGCGTTGCTACTCAATTGCCTCCTTAGCCCAAAGAAACAGCGATTGGCATGAGTTATCCTTCGTTTGATTTCAGCGCTGGTGTCATTGTCTGAATTGATTGCGGAACCCAGGTAGACAAAGTCCCTAACTACCTCAAAATTATAGCTGTCGATGGTGATGTTTTGTTCAAGACGTCGGTGTTGGGTGTCTTTTCTTGATGACAGCATATACTTGATTTTGACTGCTAAACCCATATTCGCCGCTTCCGTCCCAATACTCACGAGGGCTTCACTGACATCACGCTTTGTTCTACCGATTATGTCAATGTCGTCTGCGTATGCGAGTTGTTGAACGGACTTCTGAAAGATTGTACCTCTGGTGTTGGCGCGAGAGTTCTGCACAATTCTCTCAAGTATGTTGTTAAACAAGTCGCATGACAGCGCGTCGCCTTGTCTAAATCCTTTTTTGACATCAAAGGGGTCGGTGAGGTCTTTGCCGACCTTGGCGGAACAGCGTGAGTTTTCCATCGTCATCCTGCACAGACTGACGAGTTTGGCAGGGATGCCAAAACTAGACATTGCGCTATATAGCTCGTCTCTATAGATGCTGTCATATGCGGCCTTGAATTCGATGAAGAGGTGGTGTGTATCGATTTGAATTCCTGGGTTTGGAATCCCTGGGTGAATATTTGATCGATGGTGGACTTTCCTGGCCTAAAGCCACACTGATATGTGCCTATCAGATTGTTGACAAACGGCTACAGGCGTTCACACAGTACAGCAGAAAAGATCTTGTACGCGATGTTAAGAAGACTTATGCCTCTGTAGTTGGCACAACTCAGAGAGTCTCCTTACTTCAGGATCGGGCAAACAATGCTGAGGTTCCATTCGTCGGGCATGCTTTCTTCCGACCATATCTTGCAGATGAGCTGGTGCATGCTCCTAACCAGCTCATCGCCAGCGGATTTAAAAAGTTCGGCAGCTAGGCCGTCTGCTCCAGCTGCTTTGTTGCACTGGAGCTTAGGCACAGCTACCTTAACCTCCTCCAGGTCGGGTGGGCGGTATCGTTCGCATGCTTCGTCGGTAACGTCTTCGCCCGGGTTGAATGGTTCGTTCTGCCTGACACCGGTATTTGGTTTGTCCTCGCCGTTATACAGTCTGCAGAAGTGGTCTTTCCAAATCCTCAGCACCGACTGCGGTTCTACAACGATGTTCCCTTGGTGGTCCTTACAGGCTTCAGTTCGAAGTTTATACCCTTGGCAGGACCTTTTGATCCTTTGTTAAAACTTTCTAACCTCATTCCTGTTGTAACATCTCTCTATCTCTTCAACCGGTGCTTCTCGTGCTCTCACTTTTTCCTTCGGAGATGCCGGTGTTCCTCTTTCCTCCTCTGCTCGTAGAGCTCGCGAGCAGCTCTAGTCCTTCTGTGCAGCGCCGCTTTGTATGCTTCCCGTTTAGCTGCATGTGCTTGCCGGCATTCATCGTCAAACCAGGGGTTTCGTTGTGGTGGCCGTGTGAAACCCAGCACTTCAGAGGCGGCGTCTCTGATGGCATTTTGGCAATGTTGCCACTGGCTATCAATACTTGATGCTGGCTGCATAGGACTTCGTAGAAGGTTTTGAGAGACTCGGTTGGAGAAGGACCTGGCGATCTCTTGCGATTGTAGTCGGCCGACGTCAAACTTCCTCACAGTATTTCCATTACTTCGCTCTGATCGGGATATCCGGAGCCGTACCTTGGCTACAACAAGGTAGTGATCCGAGTCCATGTTGGCCCCTCGGAAAGTTCGGACATCCATGATACTGGAGGAGTGCCTTGCGTCGATCGCAAAATGGTCAATCTGGTTGACGGTTGATTGATCGGGAGATCTCCATGTCCCTTTGTGGATATTGAGATGCGGGAACTGTGTACTAGCTACCACAACGTGTCGCCCCACAGCAAAGTCGATCAGCCTGAATCCGTTATCGGAGGTCGTGTCGTGCAGGCTATGCTTTCCGACAGTACGACCAAAGATGCCCTCCCCTCCTAGCTTGGCGTTAAAATCGCCTAGGACAATCTTAATGTCGTAGCTAGAGCACTGCTCATAAGCTTTGTCTAGGAGCTCGTAGAACATATCTTTTGTCTCGTCATCTTTCTCCTCTGTGGGAGCATGTGCGCATATCAGGCTAATGTTGGCGAATTTAGCCTTGATGTGGATCGTCGCGAGGTGCTCGCTTACAGGGTTGAAGCTTAAGACTTTTTGCCTAAGTCTGCCTCCAACAACGAAACCACATCCAAATAGGCGCTGTCTTTGATGCCGATAGCAGTCGCCGTAGAAGATGTCGCAGTTTTTCATCCTTCTTTTGCCCGGCCCGTCCCACCGCCTTTCTTGGATGATTTCAGCAGCGCTAGTTGCTGTTGCACGTGGTCTGTTAAAGGACCTTACATTCCACGTGCAGATCCGGAGCTCGTTGTCCTTTACTAGTTTGCATTGGTCGTCAACAGTAAGTCCGTCCGAATCCGAGGCTTGTTTCTGCTTCGTGACTGGTGTTTCTTTACGTGGCCGGGAAGTCACCCCGACGGCACGACCCCCAACTTGGAGGACCAGATCCTTTGTTTAGCTCTAAGGACGGAGAGCCGGATAGCCTGCTCCTTATAGGCCTGAGCTCCGAATACGTCGTAGAAGCGCATATAATGTGTTCACTTAGTAGTTCGGCCTGACTGGAACTATGAACGCCACCGTTGATTCCATCTGGGGAATTCCTCCGCTGCCTTCCGGATGCAAGGAGAAGTGCCTTAGTGGGAACACTCCTCCCCACTCTCTCGTCTGCTACCCCCAACAACCTTCCAAAGGGGTTGGAACCCAATCTCCAGTTGAGGTACTAGGCACCCGGTGTTCACCACGGCGAGGTGAGAGTAGGAGTGGAGAGGTGGGTTTAGAAAACCTGTGGATCCTCTTGAGTGCACATGTCTATCCTTTGACCACCGTTAATTCAATTCAATTCATTTTTATTGAGACCATAATAACACAGTTTAAATTTGAATACAATTGTGATTTTTCTTATAAATTTACCGACTTAATAAATATGTCAGGCTAAGCGAAAATAATTAATTGAAAGATTTATCTAATAAATCTTATCATTTTACGTATAAAAATTAGTCTTGCTATTTACACTGTATTAACTCGTATGTTTGCTCCCGACATACGTTCACATAATGGCTCTTAGTGGCCGACTTATATCTTATGACTAGAAGAACTTACAACTAAGGAAGAAAGAATACATAGTGTTGAGACATCAACAAAAATAGCTTCGGTTAACAAAATAATCGATCGACGCGTCAACCGAAGCTTGCCCTCCAATATAGGTAGCAGGACAATAACCCTACCCTACTACAAAAGTGAAATGTGCAAGATGGGTAGAATTACATCTGCCTACGTTAGTTTAATTGCGCTGTCATCTAGTTCCCACATAAATTTTGTAAATATCATATTACTTGCACTTAGTTATTAGTTTATGTTAGCATAAATTGTATATAAATAGGTAGAACAAATAAATTTATTGGCATTCATTGTCAGCAACCAATCGAACAAGCCTTTTTGTGTGTGATCTTGGTTTTGCGTTTAATTAACGCGTTGAGTTTATAAAATCGAAGTGGTCGATTTTTCATGGTCCTTCGAGCCGGATATTTTATTCGAGTGAGTTTGAGTGAGTTAAATTAGAGTCAGTGTTAGTTGTTGGTAGGAGACCAGCAGTTTAAAATAAGGAAAACTGTTTTGAATCTTTAAAAGGAACTAAATGAAAAAAAAAATGAATGAAATTAATGAAATTGCATTAAGGCAAACCGCAATTACCGAAGAAGTACACAGATTGTGGACCAACTTCAAGAAGGATGGACCAACCCGATACTCTGTGGAGTACTTTGTGCAGAGATTGGAACGACTTGAGCAGTATTGGGTAATTTTTCAGAAAAACAATCATCTGTTGGAAGATCTTAGGTCTGCGAATCCACAACATGAGTATTTCACGAAGATGTACTTCAATCAATTGAAGGAAAGGTATCTCGAGATCAAGGATACGCTTAATAAAAAACTTGATGAGGAAAGAAAAAAAAGCCAACCGTCGTTTGAGTTACCAACCGGCACTCAGAAAACAACGTTGCCAACAGCAGCCGCCTCAACTGATGAAGGGAAAAAGAAAGAAGAGACGCTGGACAACAACGAGTGCCCAACGAAGTTCAAGAAGTTAAATCTTATAAAGAAGAATTTTCAACGAATAATCCAAAACATGGACTTCAATCAAACTCCAGTTTACTATGGGTTCAAATTGGATCAGTTAAGAGATTGCTGGGCAAAACTAACAGCTATAAACGAGGAAATTATGTTGTCACTTGAAGATGCTGATTACAATGTGGACTACGTAGCAAATTGTGAGTTTATCGATCTGGAGCAAGCATACCAAGAGGCGTACTTTCAGCTTAGAGAAGCAGAGAAAAGAGGCCAACAGGAGGCAGTACCAGCATCAACTAGAATGCCACATGAAATTAAACTTCCAGCCATAAGTATACCAGAATTCAGTGGAAAATATGAAGAGTGGACGTCATTCTGGGAACTATTTGAGCGTTTAGTTCACCAGAACAGATCTTTGAGCGATGTTGAACGAATCCAGTATTTGAAAAGCAGTTTAAGGGGTGAAGCAGCAAGGATCGTAAATCATCTATCACCGACATCGAACACTTATAAAACGGCGATAGAACTGCTAACAAAACGATTTCAGAATCCAGCTGCACTGGTCAACAAGCATATACAAAATTTACTTGCTTTGAAACCAGTTCGATTCGAAAACGCGTTCGATTTGAAAAATCTTATGGACACGGCAAGGGAAATTTTGTACGGCATTAATAATCTGGGAGTCGACGTAAAGTCCTGGGATCCATTGGTGATCCAGCTTTTGTATCCAAAGCTTGACGCCGATTCTAAAAAGTTGTATCAACAATCAATAGGAAGTTCAACAGAAATTCCAAAGTTAAGTGAATTTTTCGAGTTCATTGAAGGGAGATTCCGAGGATTAGAAGACAGTAGCCAAAATAACCGTGAGCATCAACAACAGACACAGAAACCAGCATTTACTAAAACGCATTTGACTACAGTTAGTCAGTTAAAGTGCGTAGCATGCAACGAGTCCTATCAATTGTTCCAATGCAAAAGGTTCTTAAGTATGAGCCCAAAAAGTCTACCAGAAGTTACTCAAAAATCCGGGCGATGCTTTAATTGTTTACGCGATGGACATGCAGCGAAGGAATGTCCTTCAAGGAAGGGATGCCGAACATGTGGCAATCAACATCATTCCTTACTTCACTTTCCACGAGCTGAGACTGCGTCAACAACAATGCAATCTTCAGATGAGATACCGTCAACAACAACTGGGTGCGCTACCGCTTGCACGAAGAAGAGGATAGTTTTACTATCTACAGCCATGGTGAACATCTGTGTTAGAGGACAAGTGAAACCAGTGCGAGCTTTAATTGATCAAGGATCCCAATCTTGCATCGTAACGGAAACCTTAGCTCGACTGTTGAAGATACCACTAACCAAATACAAGTCAACGGTAAATGGAATCAACGGTCATGTGACCCCAATCATCTCAGTATGTAATTTCAACATTCAATCGATTCACGATGAAAGGGTCAATCTTATGGTAGAAGCTTTAGTTATGCCCTCTGTCACATCCAAAATGCCAGGACAAAAATTTACACCCAGCAAATGGCCACATATTCAAGGTTTGAGGTTGGCGGATCCATGGTATGCACCGAACCGAAGGATATCGAGCTGCTCATCGGGTCAGACATTCTACCACAATTTCTTACGGAGGAATTAGTAAAAGGGCCTGTTAACACTCCAATGGCCCAAAACTCGATTTGTGGTTGGATTCTATCCGGGCCTGTGGTGATTTCAACAACAGGGCACCAGGTGCATGCAAGCATTGTCACCTCGTGCGTCAATGTGTGCAGTGAAGATGAAGGACTAAAAAAGTTTTGGGAACTTGAAGAAGTACCCGATGTAAGCTTCAAATCTGTAGAAGAAGAAATGTGTGAGACCCACTACAAAATGACACACAGAAGAGATAAAGCAGGATGGTACATTGTTAAATTACCATTATTAAAGGATCGTACTGTTTTGGGAGATTCACGTAAAATGGCACTAAAGCGTCTGTTTTTGCTATAACAAAGATTCGCGAAAAATGAGAAGTTACGGCAAGAATATACTAAATTTATTGACGAATATATCTCTCTCGGCCACATGGAGGAAGCACCTCAGGACGGATCACAAAAATCATATTATCTTCCACATCATGCAGTTGTGAAGGAGCACAGTACTACTACCAATCTGAGAGTAGTATTCGACGCTTCAGCGAAAACGACATCTGGAGAATCGCTGAACAGCATTATGATGACAGGACCCACTATTCAAAGGGATTTGTTCCTCCTGCTACTTCAGTGGAGGTCATATTCCTACGTATTCACGGCCGACGTCGAGAAGATGTATCGGCAAATTTTGGTCGATCAGGAGGATCAAAACTTGCAGCGCATTTTGTGGAAAGAAAATTCTTGTGGCCCGATCAAGGAATATGTTCTAAAAACTGTCACATACGGAACAGCATCGGCACCATATCTGGCCATAAAAACTTTGTGTCAATTGGCTGAGGATGAGGGACATAACTATCCCCTGGCAAGCAAAGCAGTACTTGAGGGATTTTACGTAGATGACTGTCTTGGAGGTGCCAGCTCACTTAAGGATTGTAAAGAGTTACAACAACAGCTTACAAAACTTCTTCAGGATGGTGGATTCAACTTGCGCAAATGGACATCAAACAGTTCGGAGTTTCTTAAAGCTCTACCCGAAGAAGTCATCGAAATGGAACCAGAGCACGACTTTAACAATGAAGTAATATTCAAAATTTTGGGAATTAAATGGTGTCCGAGCACAGATGACTTCCAGTTTAACATCGATGTTTCGTCATTCAGTACCGAGAATACCAAACGATCAATCCTAAGCGACGCGGGAAAAATCTTCGATCCATTTGGTTGGTTGGCACCAGTTACAATTAAGGCGAAAGTTCTTATTCAAAAACTTTGGTTGTCGGGTATCAAATGGGACGATGAAGCTCCAACACGGATTCAAGATGAATGGAACGAGTTCAAGACAAGGTTATTGAAATTGGACGAAGTAAGAATTCCAAGATGGACAAGGCAATCGATAAATTGTCAAACGGAATTACACGGATTCGCAGATGCCTCTGAATCAGCATATGCAGCCGTCGTGTATCAGAAGGTTATCAATGGTAGTTCTTCTACTATATCTCTCATTGCATCGAAAACTAAGGTGGCGCCTATTAAACAAGTTTCGTTAGCGAGGCTGGAGTTATGCGCAGCGGCATTGCTGACAAAACTAATGAAATATATCCAAGAAGGAACTGACACGAACTACACCAGAATCTTTGCCTGGACAGATTCTACAATAGTATTGAACTAGTTGCAACAACACCCAGTAAGATGGAACACATTCGTGGCAAATCGAGTATCCTACGTGCAGCAACATTCTAAGGGGCGATGGAGGTTTGTCCCTGGAAAGGAGAATCCTGCTGACATACCATCTAGAGGTTCATTTGGTGACTCACTGGTTGCCAATTCACGATGGTGGCACGGTCCAGAATGGTTGGAGAAAGATGAACAACACTGGTCAGTTGACAAGAGTTTAATAGACGCACAGGAGATGCCTGTGCAATGCAGCAATGAAGACCATTACATTTTTCTCGCATACTCGTCCTTAACAGAGCTTCGGCGCACCAGCGCATATTGTCTTCGATTCATGAACAACTGCCGGAAGAAAATCAGAGCCGAACCACTTCAGCTCAGCAGCTTAACCGTAGAAGAACTTATCGAATCGGCAGAAAAATCAGCAGCGAAGGCATCTGCAGCATTCCCCCACGTGAAGCGAAAGCATCAGTTGCGTAAGCCCCGAAGGAATCTTAAAGATAATGCTAAAAAGTCAGACACTAAACCATCAACGATGTCAATCGCCTTACTGGTTCTATCGCTAGGTGCACTTGTTATGCCGGCGTCAGCTGAATACAGCATTGCCTACCCAGACGCTGGACTATTTGTGGAAAAGATAGGCACAGCCGAGATCCAACGAGGTGTTTTACGAACTAGCGTCCATTTTCCAATCATGGACATCGAACGGGATCAAGTCGATATGAACAGAACCAGGGATCAACTGACTGAATTGTGTAACAGAGCGGCATCAATTACGAAAGAAAGTCAGTGTGAGGAATTGCGTCATCATATGGAAGAGGTATGGAAAAGTGTATACTCAATTTTCAACAGACTCCAAGTAACACATTTGCATCGGAAAAAACGCGGACTATTAGGTACTGTTCTCAATTCACTATTTGGAGTAAATGATGAAGTTTACCATGACATCGAAAGCCTGGACGCCAATCAGAAGGAACTTATCAAAAGTGCAAGTCGAAATACGAAGATCATGCTATCCACCATCTGCACTGTAAATGAAACGGAAGCTCGAATTAGCAAGCAAATTAACAACTTCACTAAAAAGTTGAACGCTGGCTTGATAGAGATCAATAAAATGGAGTCCTGGTACAGACTTGTTGATGAAAATAAGATCAATTTACATGTGACGAATGCTTATCTCATTGCTCTCAGTTACATGCGAGAAATCGAGACGAAGTACAACAAGCTGTTGAACGCGTATCTCAAACGAAGTCATTTGTTTGAATTCTTGTCACACAAAAGTCACGAAACAATAATCACCAAGTGTGCAGAGAAACTTGGACCAGACATGAAGGTACTACCGGATCCAATGGACAAACTGGAGATGTCCTCTAAAACAACGGAAATTCTAGTGACAGGCTATTTTATGATCAGTGATGCTGATGAATACGAGCTGATTCAATCTAATACGGTTCCAGAGATGATTGGCGAGAAGACATTTCGAGAAGTGAAGATACAGCGGACAGTGTTGTGAGTAAACTACAATTTACAACGGTTCTTTGAAATGCCACTAGAAGATATAACTCGAGCACCAAAACTCAACGAAACGACATTTATTCTCCGACCATCGATATTTTCTGGCATCGAATACAGCGAGGATTGCATTGTCCAGCAGTTGTACAAAAAAATTACATATAAGCAGTGTCCAACTAGAATACTAAAACTGTCACATGCCATTTGGAAGGAACAGTGGACTCGCAACTCATGGATGTTCGTTGCACCAGAGCAAACATCCATATTCATAAACTGTGGACCAGTTCGAGAGGAAGTTATCCTAAACGGTACGGGCATCATTCATCTAACCCCAGACTGCGTTATTCAGTCCAGATTCATACGATTGGAAGCGAAGTTGTTCCAGGAGACGAGAGTTGTGATGCATTTCACTAAGCGGATTGCCGTTTTGAACACATCAATATCAATTCAGACACCCATCTATTTTGCGAACGAAACCGTAATTCCGTGGAATAAAGATCCGATGGATGTGATCACGGTAAATGAACGAGAGGCAGCCGAGGTACTAAATCAGCTGCACGAAAACAACTGGAAGACCATAAGACGACATCAATATTGGACTATTGGGTTCTGTGCAATTTTTGCAGCTGCAATGGTCGCAATATGTCTCTTGGCTGTTTTACTGAAATACGAGAACTGTCGAGCTAGAAAAAATCATCCTATCAACATTGAGCTGAAACAAGACAAGAGCACTGAAGACAAGCAATTCGAGATTGGTTGGAGCTCATCTGTGGAGGACGCAAAATGTTGAGACATCAACAAAAATAGCTTCGGTCAACAAAATAATCGATCGACGCGTCAACCGAAGCTTGCCCTCCAATATAGGTAGCAGGACAATAACCCTACCCTACTACAAAAGTGAAATGTGCAAGATGGGTAGAATTACACCTGCCTACGTTAGTTTAATTGCGCTGTCATCTAGTTCCCACATAAATTTTGTAAATACCACATTACTTGCACTTAGTTATTAGTTTACGTTAGCATAAATTGTATACAGGGTGTTTCCAAATTCGATGCAAATATTTTGACACAAGATTCTTGGGTATATTTGAAAAAAAAAATTGTTCTACAGTATGGGCCTATCTCAAATTTTGATACCACTTATTGTGAATTTAAGAAAACACCTACTTTGAGGTACCTTGACCCATACTAACACAAATATCTCCGCTAACACTTACAACAGGTACTTCATTTAGGACTTAAATTTTAGAAGAAATAGTACTCCTTTTAACTGCATTAAAATAAAATTGATGACTTTTTTAACTTTCGAGGTATTTGCTTTTAAGTCGGATCCTTTTTCCCTACCCATGACATTTTTTTGACTTTCAAGACACATTTCTGCGAAAAATGCGTAATAAACATATCGGTAATTTTTTTTTCTAGTGCACCTAACAATACTTAATAAAAATTGCTCAGACAAGTTACCCGAAAAACCCACAGATTTTATGATACTTGGGAAATTCCATAGCAGGTAAAATTATGAAAAACTCTTTTCACGAAGCCGCGACAGGTATAAGGTGGAAATATGATTTGTTACCTGCTTTTATAACCGCGATTGACAACAAGAACGATCTTTTGACTATGTATTAATAATTTACGTAGGTCTTAGAGCATGCATTTTTATTAGACTACCTGATAAAAAGGTAATTTCCCTATCATTTTTCTGTTAAATCCCAAAAAGGATTAAGTTTGAGGTTGGTCGCCTAGTTGGAAAATTTACCTAATGTAAATTGTATAAAAGGTTAGAAAACAAAATTAAATCCATCAAGGTTATTTTTGAAGTCGAGGTGACACAACAGTTGTTAAGAAACCCTACTTGAAATGGCATCTTTTACAAACGAAGAATACGCCGATATTATCTACGTTTATGGGATGTGCAACGGAAGTTCTATTAGAGCACAACAAAGATACCATCAGCTTTATCCTAACCGAAGAGTACCTAATCACCGCGTATTTACAAATTCGTTTCGAAGACTTCGGGAAACGGGATCTGTTTCAACAAGACGACCTAACGCAGGAGCTTCACCAGGAAGAATTGCAGTTGATGAAGGAATACTGGAAGCGGTTGCAAGTGATCCATCAATCAGCATCAGGCGCTTATCCTTGCGATTTCATGTTTCAACACATAAAATTGTTCGTCTCCTGCATACGGAAAACTTGTATCCATACCACCATACACCTGTGCAGGAATTGCTTCCGAGTGATTTGGAGCCGAGACTTGAGTTTTGCAACTGGTTGTTAGAGCGGAACTTGGATGACAACGGTTTTATAAGCAGAATTCTATGGACGGACGAATCTCAATTTACTAGAGATGGGATTACAAATTTTCACAATCTACACACATGGGCTGCGGAAAACCCACACACAAGGAGAGAGTCATCATTTCAACACAGATTTAGCATCAATTTGTGGGCAGGTGTTATTGGAAACAACTTAATCGGTCCCTTCAAACTGCCTCCCACACTGAATTCTGCAAACTATCTGGAATTTTTGCGCAATGATTTAACAGATCTACTGGAGGATGTTCCGGTAACTCAACGAGCTTCGTCATATTTTCAACAAGATGGAGCCCCAGCCCACTTTGGTCGCGAGGTTAAGAATTGGCTGGATGAAAAGTACGCTGGTCGTTGGATAGGAAGAAATGGACCAGTTCACTGGCCTGCAAGATCTCCAGACCTTACAATTATGGATATTTTTTTTGTATGGGGGAGAATGAAAGAACTTGTTTATTCTACAGAAACATCAACTCTAAATGATTTAGAAGATCGCATTCTCCAAGCCTCGTCACAAGTGAGGCAGGAGTTATCCTCAATAAACGTTGACAGCGCAATCCAGAAACGGGCTCTAGCATGCATACAAAATGGAGGAGGACACTTTGAACACCTTATTTGATTGTAAAGTTAACTTAATGAAATAAAAAAAAAACATAAACCAAACGCAAGCATTTTTATTCAGAATAATAGGAATTGAACACTATGAATCGAGTTTTTCATAATTTTACCTGCTATGGAATTTCCCAAGTATCATAAAATCTGTGGGTTTTTCGGATAACTTGTCTTTGCAATTTTTATTAAGTATTGTTAGATGCGCTAGAAAAAAAAAATTACCGATATGTTTATTACGCATTTTTCGCAGAAATGTGTCTTGAAAGTCAAAAAAATGTCATGGGCAGGGAAAAAGGATCCGACTTAAAAGCAAATATCTCGAAAGTTAAAAAAGTCATCAATTTTAATTTTAATGCAGTTAAAAGGAGTACTATTTCTTCTAAAATATAAGTCCTAAATGAAGTACCTGTTGTGAGTGTTAGCGGAGATATTTGTGTTAGTATGGGTCAAGGTACCTCAAAGTAGGTGTTTTCTTAAATTCCCAATAAGTGGTATCAAAATTTGAGATAGGCCCATACTGTAGAACAATTTTTTTCTTCAAATATACCCAAGAATCTTGTGTCAAAATATTTGCATCGAATTTGGAAACACCCTGTATAAATAGGTAGAACAAATAAATTTATTGGCATTCATTGTCAGCGTGTGTGATCTTGGTCTTGCGTTGAGTCAAACGCGTTGAGTTTATAAAATCGAAGTGGTCGATTTTTCACATAGTATCTACTCTTTACAAAATAGACTATTAAAAGCGTCAAAAGGAACATGCAAAGCTACTTAACTATACTATATACAATTAATATATAACCATAAGTAGGATGCATTGTTTGTGGTTTATTTGAGCTATCAACTTTACATACAAAAAGTCTATGTAGTATACGCAGAAATTTTCCTTCATATTAATGTCTAAGATTCACTTGAACTATCCTCTTAGAGCAGGCAGCGAAGCTTTCTCATAAAAGGGTAGTGTTAGGGCGGTATTTGATTCCGCTTCGAATAAAGTTTGCGATCTTAAATTTATTACGTTAAAAGGTGATAGATAAAAATTGTTGTCGAACACACTTTCGTTGACGTTTGAATCCCATAATGCTTTGATAAGGGGATTTAGATGTGCAGAAATTTTCACCAAGGGAATTAACCGTATATATAAAAAGAGGCTTCATATTTGTTTCATTGTACAGGGTCATATTCGACTACCATTTTTTATTCGGTCTCCTATATCTACCGCAACAAAATCTTAGTATCTTTCTTTCGAAGTTTTCGAGTACTTTTGCAACTGTTGGTGAAATGGTGAACCAACATGCAAATCCGTAAGAGATAATGGGCCTTATAATAGTCTTATATATAAGTATTTTGGTTTTCTTTGAAGTGTGTTTTGATCAAAGAAGCTGTTTGAGGAGACTAGTAGTCATTTTTGCCTTATCTAAAACTTTTCTTGCATGCTTGTTAAATCTTAATTTGTGATCAAAATGTATGCCCAGATACTTTGCCTCTATCTTCAATGGAATAGGAACGTTTGTGATAGTTAAGGAGAGCATCTTACTCTCCTTGACTGCCTTACGATGTCCTTTTCCATATGTGTTTCTAAAGCAGGTAAGTCCACTTTTCTCTACCTTTAAAACTAAACCCCAGGAGTTCAAATAAGACATTAACCTTGGCAGCGAGTCTTTTATTTTGTTCAATGCATCATTGGGTCTAACAGCGCTGGCTAGTAGTTTTGCATCATTAGCGAACAGTATAGATTCAGGCTCAGAGTCAGAATTATTGAAGGGGAAATCGAATAGGTATATGTTGAACAGTTTTGGACCAAGCAAAGATCCTTGAGATACACCCATAAGCACTTCGAATTCTTGTGAATATTCGGAACCAATACAAATAACAGCTGTTCTAGAATTCAGAAAGCTGATGATAATTCTTATAAGAGCAACAGGAAAACTTAGCCTTATCATTTTAAATATTAATCCCTTATGCCAGATTGAATCAAAAGCAGCCTGCAGGTCTATGTCCAAAACTACCGAGCATTTCTTATTTCTAAGATTGTGTATGATCTTATCATTAAGTAATAACAAGCTGTGCTCTGTGGAGTGAAACTTTCTGAAACCAAACTGATTGTTGGGAAGAACATTCATTTCATCACAGAAATTGTCTATGCTTTCAGCTAACACTCTCTCAAAAAATTTGCCTACGTTTGATAGTACAGAGATGGGTCGAAAATCCTTAATATCTTTTGCACTTTTCCTCTTTGCAATAGGCATTATCTTGGATTTTTTCCAGATTGAAGGAAAGTAACCATTGTTTATACAGTGATTGAAAAAGCAAGGCAGTGCTACATCCAGTGAATGTGGGCATTTTCGAAGGACCAAGTTCGAGATTTTATCGACACCATATGATTTCTTGTTATATATGTTCATTCTATGTATGAACTGAAATTCTATTCATTTACTTTCAATGGTGAGGTAAACGGTAGAGCCAAATCATCTGAAGTGGTATAAGATGGCGTAAATGACGTCAGACGGACATTCATGTTCGTATCCACAAATTCGTCTGATAGTTCTTCGCCATCAAGGGTAAGAATGTCCTTCACTGTGTCAGTTCCAAAGTATTTCCTGCCAGTTATCTTATCAATCTGCTTAAAGGCTTGTGGAGAAGGCCTAATTTTTTCCAAACGGGACCTGAATTCCCTATGAACATCTATTTTGACTCGCTCCCTTATAATTCTAGTAAGACACTGAATCTGGGCTAATAGCTCCTGATATTCAGGATTAACTCGATTTAAATGCGTATGTACCTAGGTCTGCATCTAGACAGCAGGCTTACTTTTAGCGATTACATTACCAAAACGATAAGAAAGTTTAAAATTGCAAAAAAATGCTCTATTCACTTATTAATCGAAAGTCATTATTTTCCAATGCTAACAAAATAATACTCTACAAAGTTGTGTTTCAAGCAATATTATTGTACGGCTGTCCAGTGTCCAGTATGGGAAGAAATTGCTTAATGTTGCTTAAAACAATACTCAATCTGCGATGGCACTGTTCAACTGTTGATCTCCATGAGAAAGTGAATATTGAAATGATAGTTGGAAGAATCCAAGAGCTTTCGTCTAAGTTCAAAAACAAATGCGAATCAGCTGAAAATCGATTGGTTTCCCAACTTTATGCGTAATTGAATGTTATTTATTATTTTTTTTTATTTATTATTTTGTTTACTTATTTGCTTATTTTTAGCGATCCGTCCAAAAATGGAAAAAGGACCTCTTATGGTATCACTTCGTTGTCCGTCCGTCCGTCCGTCCAATCGCATTATAACTTCTGAACGGTAGTTCGTAGAAAGACAAAATTTGGTATGCGTATAAGCTGCGGAAATAGTCAGAGAATCCAAAGAGGGCAGTCGTTTTTTAGGCACCGTTATTTGGTTTAATTACAGTTTGAAATTTAATGTGATGGACTTAATGTTTTTCAGTGCTTTTTTCAAGAAGTTTAGTAGGCATGAACTAGAAAAACCAAACTTGGGTTTAAGAAATACTAAGCTTTAATCAAAAACTAAAACCTTTCGAAAATATCAAAATATTTTTGAGAAATGAAGAGTCGAAAATGCATGACGTTTTTCAAAGTGTTGAAGGCCATAACTTTTGAACAGCTTATTGCTTAAAGTCAATATTGAACACACGTATAAAGCAACTCAAAGTTAATCAAGTGCTTAGGTCATATTTTTCAAAAACAGTTTGAGTACTGCAGTTTTGGCGCATTTTCGAAAAAAAAATCGCAAAAATGCATGAAAAAACGTGTGCTCCCCCCCCCCCTCCCTTATCTCCGGTGCTGTTAGGTGGAATTCTATGAAAAAAATCACTGGTATCAGAAATAATTCAAAATTTTAAGGAAAATTAAAGCGGGTTTTGAAATTTAAACCAAAAAATAAAAGCATTTTCGAAAACAATTTTTTAAAGTCTTCTAGCTTAAGGTATAGGCGATCTTTTTTAGATCCGGTTAAAGTACAAAGCTTACAAAAAGATGGAAGGCTGCGCCAAAATTTTTTTAAATTGCCGTTTTTAACCCTAGTTTTTAGAAGCCTATTTAAAAAAAGGAAATAAAAAAGGAGCTTGTTTTACCGTTTACGCATAAACCGGTGGCCATAGAATTAAAAACAAAACATCCAAGGCTAGTGCTGGTGGTTGTGCTATTGGAAAAAAGTCTAACGGGAGCTGGAAAAAAAACTTCAAAATATTTATTTTATGGATTTGAAATTTAAAAAATTAAAAAAAAGGTCAAAAGAACGCATGTCTCCCCCTCTAACCCCCAAACGGTATAAAGTATAATTTTTAAATTAACACCGGGCATAGTCCATCTTCTTAAATTTTTTACAAAACTATAGCAGACTTCGAATATTTAAAAACTTTGAAGATTTAACTGAAAAGCGTGAAACTATTAATCACTAGAAAAGTGGCAAATGCTAGCACAGGTGGTTGTAAAATTGATCAAAAAGTCTAACGATAATTAAAAATAATCAAAATTGCTGTTTTATGGGTCGGTCTTAAATTATAAAAAACCTCCCTCCCCTTCCCTCTATTTTCGTAACGGTAAAGCTTTTTGCCAGCTTTTTTTAGAGTAACGAAACCCAATATAAGAACAGTAGACAGCACTATGAAAAAAGTATATTACAGACTGTAAAATATATCCATGTGTTCATACTTGACGGTCTTTTTTTAGTATATTGTTACTTAATTTCTTAAATTTTATTTATTTATTTACAATATGTATTTTTTTTCATTTATTTATTGATTATTTACTTCTTTATTTACTTATTATTTATTTATCTAAAATTTATTTATTTATTTTTTATGAATTTACCCTCTGGGTTATTATTATTTATTATTAATTGTCTATCATATACTAACACCAACACAAACTTACTAACCTATTCTGTTACCTATTTATTTAACTATTTGTTTTTTTGGTATTATGCATATATGTATTTCATTTCATGCATATCTATTTATTTATTTATAATTGTTATAATATGCATTAATTTAAAAAAAAACACTACACAACTTTCTCTCTGTTTTGTTCTTTAACCTTCGCATTCATAGTATTTAAATAATCGAATAGGGTAAATAATCGAATTTTCAATTGCTTATAACCAGGAATAAGATATTAGTGACTGCCTTTTTTTTTGTGCGATCGTATGGCAATATAGATTATAAACAAAACCGTTTGAAGTCGTGTAGGTGCGAAATATATGTATTTTATTTTGCCTTTTTTCCGTAATTGCCCTCTTATTGCCTCTCTAAAATATTTTCCCCACATTTATACTTATTTTATTTATTATTATTTATTATTTATTATTATTTATTATATCAGAAAAATCAATTAGAGTAGAAACAAAAGGCTCAACGTCTAAAAATATAAAGGTACATAAAATACTTTGTATCAACACCCTTTTCAGGCATTGACTTTTAAGCTCAACACAAAAATTTCGAATTAATGGAAATAGACCGATGTATATGTAACTTATTTGTGTGCCAACAAAAGAATAAGTTCTGTGATATTGATGCATGTGCTCTGAAGCTAAAAAAAAACTAAGTCTTGACTTACACGCGCAGTAGAATGTGTTGCCGAGTTTATGTCTAGTCTCCGATAAACTAGGAACAGCGTGAGTTTTTCATCGTCATCCTGCACAGACTGACGAGTTTGCCAGGGATGCCAATACTAGACATTGCGCTATATAGCTCGTCTCTATAGATGCTGTCATATGCGGCCTTGAAATCGATGAAGAGGTGGTGTGTATCGATTTGAATTCCTGGGTTTGGAATCCCTGAGTGAATATTTGATCGATGGTGGACTTTCCTGGCCTAAAGCCACACTGATATGTGCCTATCGGCTACAGGCAGACATGTTGTGTTAGTGGGTTGCAATGCTACTTTATGGGGTGCAAAAAAAAAATTCACTAACACAATCAACCAAGCTGGAAGCAAAATTTGTGCCTCCAAGGCCAAAATGAGTGCGCTTGGTGCAGCTAATTTTGGGTTTTGAGTGCGTTTCAGGCTACACATTTTAGATATCGACTGCGTTTCAGGTCATCATTTCGAGGATCGATTCGTGGCAATCGTTCGGAGTTTTTATTCAGATTTCCGAGCAGACAAGTTGACTTTTCCGAATCTCGTGCAAGAAAGTTTGATTTTTCCTTTCAAATAAGAGTTTTTTTTTTTTTCATGCTGCATTGTTCGCTTTCATGGAAAAGAAAGAAATGAATAAATTGATTGCGAAAAACGATGAAATCTTTGTTTGTGCAAGCAGTATTAAATATTAAAATGATACACAAATCACGCTCGTTCAGCATTTAAAACAGAAATGCTTCATTTATTATTTGCCTAAGATAAATTGGTAGCATGGACAATGGACAAACTGGAGATGTCCTCTAAAACAACGGAAATTCTAGTGACAGGCTATTTTATGATCAGTGATGCTGATGAATACGAGCTGATTCAATCTAATACGGTTCCAGAGATGATTGGCGAGAAGACATTTCGAGAAGTGAAGATACAGCGGACAGTGTTGTGAGTAAACTACAATTTACAACGGTTCTTTGAAATGCCACTAGAAGATATAACTCGAGCACCAAAACTCAACGAAACGACATTTATTCTCCGACCATCGATATTTTCTGGCATCGAATACAGCGAGGATTGCATTGTCCAGCAGTTGTACAAAAAAATTACATATAAGCAGTGTCCAACTAGAATACTAAAACTGTCACATGCCATTTGGAAGGAACAGTGGACTCGCAACTCATGGATGTTCGTTGCACCAGAGCAAACATCCATATTCATAAACTGTGGACCAGTTCGAGAGGAAGTTATCCTAAACGGTACGGGCATCATTCATCTAACCCCAGACTGCGTTATTCAGTCCAGATTCATACGATTGGAAGCGAAGTTGTTCCAGGAGACGAGAGTTGTGATGCATTTCACTAAGCGGATTGCCGTTTTGAACACATCAATATCAATTCAGACACCCATCTATTTTGCGAACGAAACCGTAATTCCGTGGAATAAAGATCCGATGGATGTGATCACGGTAAATGAACGAGAGGCAGCCGAGGTACTAAATCAGCTGCACGAAAACAACTGGAAGACCATAAGACGACATCAATATTGGACTATTGGGTTCTGTGCAATTTTTGCAGCTGCAATGGTCGCAATATGTCTCTTGGCTGTTTTACTGAAATACGAGAACTGTCGAGCTAGAAAAAATCATCCTATCAACATTGAGCTGAAACAAGACAAGAGCACTGAAGACAAGCAATTCGAGATTGGTTGGAGCTCATCTGTGGAGGACGCAAAATGTTGAGACATCAACAAAAATAGCTTCGGTCAACAAAATAATCGATCGACGCGTCAACCGAAGCTTGCCCTCCAATATAGGTAGCAGGACAATAACCCTACCCTACTACAAAAGTGAAATGTGCAAGATGGGTAGAATTACACCTGCCTACGTTAGTTTAATTGCGCTGTCATCTAGTTCCCACATAAATTTTGTAAATACCACATTACTTGCACTTAGTTATTAGTTTACGTTAGCATAAATTGTATACAGGGTGTTTCCAAATTCGATGCAAATATTTTGACACAAGATTCTTGGGTATATTTGAAAAAAAAAATTGTTCTACAGTATGGGCCTATCTCAAATTTT
The DNA here is from genome assembly GCA_947623515.1 of Neoascia interrupta. Lineage (NCBI taxonomy): Eukaryota > Metazoa > Arthropoda > Insecta > Diptera > Syrphidae > Neoascia > Neoascia interrupta. The sequence continues at coordinate 81,267,050 of OX392464.1, read as the reverse complement.
GATACCACTTATTGTGAATTTAAGAAAACACCTACTTTGAGGTACCTTGACCCATACTAACACAAATATCTCCGCTAACACTTACAACAGGTACTTCATTTAGGACTTAAATTTTAGAAGAAATAGTACTCCTTTTAACTGCATTAAAATAAAATTGATGACTTTTTTAACTTTCGAGGTATTTGCTTTTAAGTCGGATCCTTTTTCCCTACCCATGACATTTTTTTGACTTTCAAGACACATTTCTGCGAAAAATGCGTAATAAACATATCGGTAATTTTTTTTTCTAGTGCACCTAACAATACTTAATAAAAATTGCTCAGACAAGTTACCCGAAAAACCCACAGATTTTATGATACTTGGGAAATTCCATAGCAGGTAAAATTATGAAAAACTCTTTTCACGAAGCCGCGACAGGTATAAGGTGGAAATATGATTTGTTACCTGCTTTTATAACCGCGATTGACAACAAGAACGATCTTTTGACTATGTATTAATAATTTACGTAGGTCTTAGAGCATGCATTTTTATTAGACTACCTGATAAAAAGGTAATTTCCCTATCATTTTTCTGTTAAATCCCAAAAAGGATTAAGTTTGAGGTTGGTCGCCTAGTTGGAAAATTTACCTAATGTAAATTGTATAAAAGGTTAGAAAACAAAATTAAATCCATCAAGGTTATTTTTGAAGTCGAGGTGACACAACAGTTGTTAAGAAACCCTACTTGAAATGGCATCTTTTACAAACGAAGAATACGCCGATATTATCTACGTTTATGGGATGTGCAACGGAAGTTCTATTAGAGCACAACAAAGATACCATCAGCTTTATCCTAACCGAAGAGTACCTAATCACCGCGTATTTACAAATTCGTTTCGAAGACTTCGGGAAACGGGATCTGTTTCAACAAGACGACCTAACGCAGGAGCTTCACCAGGAAGAATTGCAGTTGATGAAGGAATACTGGAAGCGGTTGCAAGTGATCCATCAATCAGCATCAGGCGCTTATCCTTGCGATTTCATGTTTCAACACATAAAATTGTTCGTCTCCTGCATACGGAAAACTTGTATCCATACCACCATACACCTGTGCAGGAATTGCTTCCGAGTGATTTGGAGCCGAGACTTGAGTTTTGCAACTGGTTGTTAGAGCGGAACTTGGATGACAACGGTTTTATAAGCAGAATTCTATGGACGGACGAATCTCAATTTACTAGAGATGGGATTACAAATTTTCACAATCTACACACATGGGCTGCGGAAAACCCACACACAAGGAGAGAGTCATCATTTCAACACAGATTTAGCATCAATTTGTGGGCAGGTGTTATTGGAAACAACTTAATCGGTCCCTTCAAACTGCCTCCCACACTGAATTCTGCAAACTATCTGGAATTTTTGCGCAATGATTTAACAGATCTACTGGAGGATGTTCCGGTAACTCAACGAGCTTCGTCATATTTTCAACAAGATGGAGCCCCAGCCCACTTTGGTCGCGAGGTTAAGAATTGGCTGGATGAAAAGTACGCTGGTCGTTGGATAGGAAGAAATGGACCAGTTCACTGGCCTGCAAGATCTCCAGACCTTACAATTATGGATATTTTTTTTGTATGGGGGAGAATGAAAGAACTTGTTTATTCTACAGAAACATCAACTCTAAATGATTTAGAAGATCGCATTCTCCAAGCCTCGTCACAAGTGAGGCAGGAGTTATCCTCAATAAACGTTGACAGCGCAATCCAGAAACGGGCTCTAGCATGCATACAAAATGGAGGAGGACACTTTGAACACCTTATTTGATTGTAAAGTTAACTTAATGAAATAAAAAAAAAACATAAACCAAACGCAAGCATTTTTATTCAGAATAATAGGAATTGAACACTATGAATCGAGTTTTTCATAATTTTACCTGCTATGGAATTTCCCAAGTATCATAAAATCTGTGGGTTTTTCGGATAACTTGTCTTTGCAATTTTTATTAAGTATTGTTAGATGCGCTAGAAAAAAAAAATTACCGATATGTTTATTACGCATTTTTCGCAGAAATGTGTCTTGAAAGTCAAAAAAATGTCATGGGCAGGGAAAAAGGATCCGACTTAAAAGCAAATATCTCGAAAGTTAAAAAAGTCATCAATTTTAATTTTAATGCAGTTAAAAGGAGTACTATTTCTTCTAAAATATAAGTCCTAAATGAAGTACCTGTTGTGAGTGTTAGCGGAGATATTTGTGTTAGTATGGGTCAAGGTACCTCAAAGTAGGTGTTTTCTTAAATTCCCAATAAGTGGTATCAAAATTTGAGATAGGCCCATACTGTAGAACAATTTTTTTCTTCAAATATACCCAAGAATCTTGTGTCAAAATATTTGCATCGAATTTGGAAACACCCTGTATAAATAGGTAGAACAAATAAATTTATTGGCATTCATTGTCAGCGTGTGTGATCTTGGTCTTGCGTTGAGTCAAACGCGTTGAGTTTATAAAATCGAAGTGGTCGATTTTTCACATAGTATCTACTCTTTACAAAATAGACTATTAAAAGCGTCAAAAGGAACATGCAAAGCTACTTAACTATACTATATACAATTAATATATAACCATAAGTAGGATGCATTGTTTGTGGTTTATTTGAGCTATCAACTTTACATACAAAAAGTCTATGTAGTATACGCAGAAATTTTCCTTCATATTAATGTCTAAGATTCACTTGAACTATCCTCTTAGAGCAGGCAGCGAAGCTTTCTCATAAAAGGGTAGTGTTAGGGCGGTATTTGATTCCGCTTCGAATAAAGTTTGCGATCTTAAATTTATTACGTTAAAAGGTGATAGATAAAAATTGTTGTCGAACACACTTTCGTTGACGTTTGAATCCCATAATGCTTTGATAAGGGGATTTAGATGTGCAGAAATTTTCACCAAGGGAATTAACCGTATATATAAAAAGAGGCTTCATATTTGTTTCATTGTACAGGGTCATATTCGACTACCATTTTTTATTCGGTCTCCTATATCTACCGCAACAAAATCTTAGTATCTTTCTTTCGAAGTTTTCGAGTACTTTTGCAACTGTTGGTGAAATGGTGAACCAACATGCAAATCCGTAAGAGATAATGGGCCTTATAATAGTCTTATATATAAGTATTTTGGTTTTCTTTGAAGTGTGTTTTGATCAAAGAAGCTGTTTGAGGAGACTAGTAGTCATTTTTGCCTTATCTAAAACTTTTCTTGCATGCTTGTTAAATCTTAATTTGTGATCAAAATGTATGCCCAGATACTTTGCCTCTATCTTCAATGGAATAGGAACGTTTGTGATAGTTAAGGAGAGCATCTTACTCTCCTTGACTGCCTTACGATGTCCTTTTCCATATGTGTTTCTAAAGCAGGTAAGTCCACTTTTCTCTACCTTTAAAACTAAACCCCAGGAGTTCAAATAAGACATTAACCTTGGCAGCGAGTCTTTTATTTTGTTCAATGCATCATTGGGTCTAACAGCGCTGGCTAGTAGTTTTGCATCATTAGCGAACAGTATAGATTCAGGCTCAGAGTCAGAATTATTGAAGGGGAAATCGAATAGGTATATGTTGAACAGTTTTGGACCAAGCAAAGATCCTTGAGATACACCCATAAGCACTTCGAATTCTTGTGAATATTCGGAACCAATACAAATAACAGCTGTTCTAGAATTCAGAAAGCTGATGATAATTCTTATAAGAGCAACAGGAAAACTTAGCCTTATCATTTTAAATATTAATCCCTTATGCCAGATTGAATCAAAAGCAGCCTGCAGGTCTATGTCCAAAACTACCGAGCATTTCTTATTTCTAAGATTGTGTATGATCTTATCATTAAGTAATAACAAGCTGTGCTCTGTGGAGTGAAACTTTCTGAAACCAAACTGATTGTTGGGAAGAACATTCATTTCATCACAGAAATTGTCTATGCTTTCAGCTAACACTCTCTCAAAAAATTTGCCTACGTTTGATAGTACAGAGATGGGTCGAAAATCCTTAATATCTTTTGCACTTTTCCTCTTTGCAATAGGCATTATCTTGGATTTTTTCCAGATTGAAGGAAAGTAACCATTGTTTATACAGTGATTGAAAAAGCAAGGCAGTGCTACATCCAGTGAATGTGGGCATTTTCGAAGGACCAAGTTCGAGATTTTATCGACACCATATGATTTCTTGTTATATATGTTCATTCTATGTATGAACTGAAATTCTATTCATTTACTTTCAATGGTGAGGTAAACGGTAGAGCCAAATCATCTGAAGTGGTATAAGATGGCGTAAATGACGTCAGACGGACATTCATGTTCGTATCCACAAATTCGTCTGATAGTTCTTCGCCATCAAGGGTAAGAATGTCCTTCACTGTGTCAGTTCCAAAGTATTTCCTGCCAGTTATCTTATCAATCTGCTTAAAGGCTTGTGGAGAAGGCCTAATTTTTTCCAAACGGGACCTGAATTCCCTATGAACATCTATTTTGACTCGCTCCCTTATAATTCTAGTAAGACACTGAATCTGGGCTAATAGCTCCTGATATTCAGGATTAACTCGATTTAAATGCGTATGTACCTAGGTCTGCATCTAGACAGCAGGCTTACTTTTAGCGATTACATTACCAAAACGATAAGAAAGTTTAAAATTGCAAAAAAATGCTCTATTCACTTATTAATCGAAAGTCATTATTTTCCAATGCTAACAAAATAATACTCTACAAAGTTGTGTTTCAAGCAATATTATTGTACGGCTGTCCAGTGTCCAGTATGGGAAGAAATTGCTTAATGTTGCTTAAAACAATACTCAATCTGCGATGGCACTGTTCAACTGTTGATCTCCATGAGAAAGTGAATATTGAAATGATAGTTGGAAGAATCCAAGAGCTTTCGTCTAAGTTCAAAAACAAATGCGAATCAGCTGAAAATCGATTGGTTTCCCAACTTTATGCGTAATTGAATGTTATTTATTATTTTTTTTTATTTATTATTTTGTTTACTTATTTGCTTATTTTTAGCGATCCGTCCAAAAATGGAAAAAGGACCTCTTATGGTATCACTTCGTTGTCCGTCCGTCCGTCCGTCCAATCGCATTATAACTTCTGAACGGTAGTTCGTAGAAAGACAAAATTTGGTATGCGTATAAGCTGCGGAAATAGTCAGAGAATCCAAAGAGGGCAGTCGTTTTTTAGGCACCGTTATTTGGTTTAATTACAGTTTGAAATTTAATGTGATGGACTTAATGTTTTTCAGTGCTTTTTTCAAGAAGTTTAGTAGGCATGAACTAGAAAAACCAAACTTGGGTTTAAGAAATACTAAGCTTTAATCAAAAACTAAAACCTTTCGAAAATATCAAAATATTTTTGAGAAATGAAGAGTCGAAAATGCATGACGTTTTTCAAAGTGTTGAAGGCCATAACTTTTGAACAGCTTATTGCTTAAAGTCAATATTGAACACACGTATAAAGCAACTCAAAGTTAATCAAGTGCTTAGGTCATATTTTTCAAAAACAGTTTGAGTACTGCAGTTTTGGCGCATTTTCGAAAAAAAAATCGCAAAAATGCATGAAAAAACGTGTGCTCCCCCCCCCCCTCCCTTATCTCCGGTGCTGTTAGGTGGAATTCTATGAAAAAAATCACTGGTATCAGAAATAATTCAAAATTTTAAGGAAAATTAAAGCGGGTTTTGAAATTTAAACCAAAAAATAAAAGCATTTTCGAAAACAATTTTTTAAAGTCTTCTAGCTTAAGGTATAGGCGATCTTTTTTAGATCCGGTTAAAGTACAAAGCTTACAAAAAGATGGAAGGCTGCGCCAAAATTTTTTTAAATTGCCGTTTTTAACCCTAGTTTTTAGAAGCCTATTTAAAAAAAGGAAATAAAAAAGGAGCTTGTTTTACCGTTTACGCATAAACCGGTGGCCATAGAATTAAAAACAAAACATCCAAGGCTAGTGCTGGTGGTTGTGCTATTGGAAAAAAGTCTAACGGGAGCTGGAAAAAAAACTTCAAAATATTTATTTTATGGATTTGAAATTTAAAAAATTAAAAAAAAGGTCAAAAGAACGCATGTCTCCCCCTCTAACCCCCAAACGGTATAAAGTATAATTTTTAAATTAACACCGGGCATAGTCCATCTTCTTAAATTTTTTACAAAACTATAGCAGACTTCGAATATTTAAAAACTTTGAAGATTTAACTGAAAAGCGTGAAACTATTAATCACTAGAAAAGTGGCAAATGCTAGCACAGGTGGTTGTAAAATTGATCAAAAAGTCTAACGATAATTAAAAATAATCAAAATTGCTGTTTTATGGGTCGGTCTTAAATTATAAAAAACCTCCCTCCCCTTCCCTCTATTTTCGTAACGGTAAAGCTTTTTGCCAGCTTTTTTTAGAGTAACGAAACCCAATATAAGAACAGTAGACAGCACTATGAAAAAAGTATATTACAGACTGTAAAATATATCCATGTGTTCATACTTGACGGTCTTTTTTTAGTATATTGTTACTTAATTTCTTAAATTTTATTTATTTATTTACAATATGTATTTTTTTTCATTTATTTATTGATTATTTACTTCTTTATTTACTTATTATTTATTTATCTAAAATTTATTTATTTATTTTTTATGAATTTACCCTCTGGGTTATTATTATTTATTATTAATTGTCTATCATATACTAACACCAACACAAACTTACTAACCTATTCTGTTACCTATTTATTTAACTATTTGTTTTTTTGGTATTATGCATATATGTATTTCATTTCATGCATATCTATTTATTTATTTATAATTGTTATAATATGCATTAATTTAAAAAAAAACACTACACAACTTTCTCTCTGTTTTGTTCTTTAACCTTCGCATTCATAGTATTTAAATAATCGAATAGGGTAAATAATCGAATTTTCAATTGCTTATAACCAGGAATAAGATATTAGTGACTGCCTTTTTTTTTGTGCGATCGTATGGCAATATAGATTATAAACAAAACCGTTTGAAGTCGTGTAGGTGCGAAATATATGTATTTTATTTTGCCTTTTTTCCGTAATTGCCCTCTTATTGCCTCTCTAAAATATTTTCCCCACATTTATACTTATTTTATTTATTATTATTTATTATTTATTATTATTTATTATATCAGAAAAATCAATTAGAGTAGAAACAAAAGGCTCAACGTCTAAAAATATAAAGGTACATAAAATACTTTGTATCAACACCCTTTTCAGGCATTGACTTTTAAGCTCAACACAAAAATTTCGAATTAATGGAAATAGACCGATGTATATGTAACTTATTTGTGTGCCAACAAAAGAATAAGTTCTGTGATATTGATGCATGTGCTCTGAAGCTAAAAAAAAACTAAGTCTTGACTTACACGCGCAGTAGAATGTGTTGCCGAGTTTATGTCTAGTCTCCGATAAACTAGGAACAGCGTGAGTTTTTCATCGTCATCCTGCACAGACTGACGAGTTTGCCAGGGATGCCAATACTAGACATTGCGCTATATAGCTCGTCTCTATAGATGCTGTCATATGCGGCCTTGAAATCGATGAAGAGGTGGTGTGTATCGATTTGAATTCCTGGGTTTGGAATCCCTGAGTGAATATTTGATCGATGGTGGACTTTCCTGGCCTAAAGCCACACTGATATGTGCCTATCGGCTACAGGCAGACATGTTGTGTTAGTGGGTTGCAATGCTACTTTATGGGGTGCAAAAAAAAAATTCACTAACACAATCAACCAAGCTGGAAGCAAAATTTGTGCCTCCAAGGCCAAAATGAGTGCGCTTGGTGCAGCTAATTTTGGGTTTTGAGTGCGTTTCAGGCTACACATTTTAGATATCGACTGCGTTTCAGGTCATCATTTCGAGGATCGATTCGTGGCAATCGTTCGGAGTTTTTATTCAGATTTCCGAGCAGACAAGTTGACTTTTCCGAATCTCGTGCAAGAAAGTTTGATTTTTCCTTTCAAATAAGAGTTTTTTTTTTTTTCATGCTGCATTGTTCGCTTTCATGGAAAAGAAAGAAATGAATAAATTGATTGCGAAAAACGATGAAATCTTTGTTTGTGCAAGCAGTATTAAATATTAAAATGATACACAAATCACGCTCGTTCAGCATTTAAAACAGAAATGCTTCATTTATTATTTGCCTAAGATAAATTGGTAAATTGATAAATAGTTTGCACAAGATAAATTGGCCTTTATTAAACCTACAACTAACTGTATATGCTAACAGCATTTGTACATTCTTTCAAACGAAATGAAATACTTCGCATGGTTTGTCCAATAAATGCCGATGACAACTAAAGGGCACAGCATATAAAATACTGCTATCTAGAATGGGAACTGGTCTTTGGGTGAATATTATTCTTGTTTAAAAGATCACCTTTTCTGGTGGTAAGATCTGTTTCACTCTGTATTGCTCTAAAATTCTAGTGACTTTGTCAGTGACGCCTTAAATATACTGGTAAAAAATGTATAGTCTTTTAAATTCGCGTAAAAGATATATTTAAATAAAGACCTAGGACCATCTGAGAGAAATACAGAAGAACGGATAGGTCGTCTGTTGATAAGCCTGAATACACTTTGAACCAATGATATAAAATTTAACGCTTCGTAAATCCGTGTTGTCACAAGGAACAGAACGGGAAAAAAACAGATTTTCAGATGATGTCAAAAAAATCAAATATAATGGATTATATGTCAAAATTTCAAACTATTGGAAGAGCTTATAATATACAAAATCTCTTGCTTTAAAATTTTCCTTTGTAAAGTTTAAGAACTTTTTTAAATTTGTACCTTCCGAAGTTATTTGAATTTCCATAATGAAATAAGAATACATTTTCAAATAAATCATTTGACTTCAATCATCATTTGACTTCAATCATGCCATCAATTTTATTTGCAATAATTTGCAAATAGCTAAATAAAATTTTTATTTGAATAACATTTTATTAACAAACAATTCCTGCTATTCAAATAAAAATTATTCATGTGTGATTGAAACTTCTTTTAAAAATCAAACTGAAATACATTTTTCTCAATTTTGTGTGCAATCGCGAAAAATTTCTTTTTTGGTGATGGGATCTGTAATTTTTTTCATGTGAATAAAAACTCTATCCGTGTCTAGACCCTCCGTTTGTTCCTTTTATTTCTTGTCGACTTGCGACGTCAATATATTCATTTGGATTACTATTTATAATTGGATAAATGAACTAGTAATAATTAAAACGAACTATTGAAACTATTTATGAAATCATTCGAAAACAAATAAAAAATTGAGCGAAAAAACTCCTTATTCTAAACATTGATCTAAAAGCTAACAGAGTATTGTTTAAATGTGCCTATTCATTTATAAAAAAAAAAAATCAAAATGTGTTTCGGACTACTGGAAAATTTATCAAATTCTTTTTGCAACTAATTTTTATAAGAAGTTTAGATCAGAAAGTCCCACGTAATTTTTTTATAAGAAAACGCATTAATAAATAAAATATATGCACACAATCAAATAACTTGATTGTTTATTTTAAAGAAAAAATTAGCAAAAAGGAAAAAAAACTCTCAATAGCAAAGATTTCCACCTCCTATTTCCACCTCAATTGTGCTGAACTCTACCTATGGACTAAACTCAGCAAACCAGAATCAGATGTCTTTTGACATTTCTGTAATCAAAACAAATTCGATTTTCAGTTGACCCGATGTGCATGGCAAAAATTTATTCCTAATGGGCGCTCGCTTGTGCGGCAGATCTTTCCTTTACTAAGAAGATAATAATTATTTGTAAAACAAAATAAACCAAAAAAGAATTGGAGGCTGTTTACTTTGTTTATATTTTTTGAATGACTGAGACGGCAGATTACCTCAGCTTCCGCCATTTTTAAATGGATTCACTGAACATCTCCATTGCTCACTTCACATGCATTCACAAACAGGGTCAAGAGAGAGATCCCGTTACTTTTTTTTTGCGGGTGTTTCAGGCAAGGGGATTGCAAGTCGCCTATCTCATTATATCTGATCAGTGGTTTCAGTGTTCGAATAGTTTAAGTATAGTGTACCCAAGGGTCAGTTCTTGGTCAAGTTCTTTATAATGTGTACGTCTCTGATTTCCCCGATATACTCAATTGTGACTCAGCTACTTTTGCTGACGATACAACAATATTTTGTTCCCATGAGTTTGCTCTCACTATTGAGACGAATCCAAAATATGCGTTACAAATATTGATACAATATTACAACAAGTGGAAAATTAAGCTGAATCTCGATAAAGTGAAAGCCATGTATTTTACCCGAAAAAGAAAAGCTTACTATCTTTCGAGCTCTCAGCTTTAAGTTAAAAATAAATATATCATTTTGGAAAGTTCTGTCAATTCAATTCTTACTTTACTTACTTAAGGTGGCGCTACAGTCCGGGGTGGACCTGGGCCTCAGCCAACAAGCTTCGCCAGCCAGCTCTGTCTCTAGCTAGCCGTCTCCAGTTTCGCACGCGAAGTTGGCTGAGGTCCCCTTCCACTTGCGTGCGCCATCTGAGTCTCGGTGCTCCTCTACCGTGCCGTCCCTGCGGTGTGGATTCGAAGATTTTCCGGACCGGGGCGTTGGTGTCCATCCGCTCTAGATGACCCAGCCATCGTAGACGTTGTGTTTTGACTCTTTTGGCTGGGTCGGTATCGCTGTGCAGCCCGTACAGTTCGATGTTATATCTCCTCCTCCACTCTCCGTCTATGCAGACGGGACCGTAAATCGTCCGAAGAATTTTCCTCCCGAAGCAGCCTAAAGTGTTTTCTCCCGCCTTTGACAAAGTCCATGCTTCTGCACCGTAAAGCAGGGCTGGGATGATGAGGGTCTTATACATGGACACTTTAGTTGCTCGAGAGAGGGCGTTGCTACTCAATTGCCTCCTTAGCCCAAAGAAACAGCGATTGGCATGAGTTATCCTTCGTTTGATTTCAGCGCTGGTGTCATTGTCTGAATTGATTGCGGAACCCAGGTAGACAAAGTCCCTAACTACCTCAAAATTATAGCTGTCGATGGTGATGTTTTGTCCAAGACGTCGGTGTTGGGTGTCTTTTCTTGATGACAGCATATACTTGGATTTTCCCTCATTGACTGCTAAACCCATATTCGCCGCTTCCGTCCCAATACTCACGAAGGCTTCACTGACATCACGCTTTGTTCTGCCGATTATGTCAATGTCGTCTGCGTATGCGAGTAGATGCACGGACTTCTGAAAGATTGTACCTCTGGTGTTGGCGCGAGAGTTCTGCACAATTCTCTCAAGTATGTTGTTAAACAAGTCGCATGACAGCGCGTCGCCTTGTCTAAATCCTTTTTTGACATCAAAGGGGTCGGTGAGGTCTTTGCCGACCTTGGCGGAACAGCGTGAGTTTTCCATCGTCATCCTGCACAGACTGACGAGTTTGCCAGGGATGCCAAAACTAGACATTACGCTATATAGCTCGTCTCTATAGATGCTGTCATATGCGGCCTTGAAATCGATGAAGAGGTGGTGTGTATCGATTTGAATTCCTGGGTTTGGAATCCCTATGTGAATATTTGATCGATGGTGGACTTTCCTGGCCTAAAGCCACACTGATATGTGCCTATCGGCTACAAGCGTTCACACAGTACAGCAGAAGGGATCTTGTATGCGATGTTAAGAAGACTTATGCCTCTGTAGTTGGCACAACTCAGAGAGTCTCCTTACTTCAGGATCGGGCAAACAATGCTGAGGTTCCATTCGTCGGGCATGCTTTCTTCCGACCATATCTTGCAGATGAGCTGGTGCATGCTCCTAACCTGCTGCATGTGCTTGCCGGCATTCATCGTCAAACCAGGGGTTTCGTTGTGGTGGCCGTGTGAAACCCAGCACTTCAGAGGCGGCGTCTCTGATGGCATTTTGGCAATGTTGCCACTGGCTATCAATACTTGATGCTGGCTGCATAGGACTTTGTAGAAGGTTTTGAGAGACTCGGTTGGAGAAGGACCTGGCGATCTCTTGCGATTGTAGTCGGCCGACGTCAAACTTCCTCACAGTATTTCCATTACTTCGCTCTGATCGGGATATCCGCAGCCGTACCTTGGCTACAACAAGGTAGTGATCCGAGTCAATGTTGGCCCCTCGGAAAGTTCGGACATCCATGATACTGGAGGAGTGCCTTGCGTCGATCGCAAAATGGTCAATCTGGTTGACAGTTGATTGATCGGGAGATCTCCATGTCCCTTTGTGGATATTGAGATGCGGGAACTGTGTACTAGCTACCACAACGTGTCGCCCCGCAGCCAAGTCGATCAGCCTGAATCCGTTATCGGAGGTCGTGTCGTGCAGGCTATGCTTTCCGACAGTACGACCAAAGATGCCCTCCCCTCCTAGCTTGGCGTTAAAATCGCCTAGGACAATCTTAATGTCGTAGCTAGGGCACTGCTCATAAGTTTTGTCCAGGAGCTCGTAGAACATATCTTTTGTCTCGTCATCTTTCTCCTCTGTGGGGGCATGTGCGCATATCAGGCTAATGTTGGCGAATTTAGCCTTGATGCGGATCATCGCGAGATGCTCGCTTACAGGGTTGAAGCTCAAGACTTTTTGCCTAAGTCTGCCTCCAACAACGAAACCACATCCAAATAGGCGCTGTCTTTGATGCCGATAGCAATCGCCGTAGTAGATGTCGCAGTTTTTCATCCTTCTTTTGCCCGGCCCGTCCCGCCGCCTTTCTTGGATGATTTCAGCAGCGCTAGTTGCTGCTGCACGTGGTCTGTTAAGGGACCTAACATTCTACGTGCAGATCCGGAGCTCGTTGTCCTTTTCTCGTTTGCATTGGTCGTCAACAGTAAGTCCGTCCGAATCCGAGGCTTGTTTCTGCTTCGTGACTGGTGTTTCTTTACGTGGCCGGGAAGTCACCCCGACGGCACGACCCCCAACTTGGAGGACCAGATCCTTTGTTTAGCTCTAAGGACGGAGAGCCGGATAGCCTGCTCCTTATAGGCCTGAGCTCCGAATACGTCGTAGAAGCCCATATAATGTGTTCACTTAGTAATTCGGCCTGACTGGAACTATGAACGCCACCGTTGATTCCATCTGGGAAATTCCTCCGCTGCCTTCCAGATGCAAGGAGAAGTGCCTTAGTGGGAACACTCCTCCCCCTCTCTCGTCTGCTACCCCCAACAACCTTCCAAAGGGGTTGGAACCCAATCTCCAGTTTGGGTACTAGGCACCCGGTGTTCACCACGGGGAGGTGAGAGTAGAAGTTGATAGACAGCGGTGGGTTTAGAAAACCTGTGGATGCTTGTATCCTCTTGAGTGCACAAGTCTATCCTTTGACCACCGTTAATTCAATTCAATTCATTTTTATTGAGACCATAATAACACAGTTTAAATTTGAATACAATTGTGATTTTTCTTATAAGTTTACCGACTTAATAAATATGTCAGGCTAAGCGAAAATAATTAATTGAAAGATTTATCTAATAAATCTTATCATTTTACGTATAAAAATTAGTCTTGCTATTTACACTGTATTAACTCGTATGTTTGCTCCCGACATACGTTCACATAATGGCACTTAGTGGCCGACTTACATCTTATGACTAGAAGAACTTACAACTAAGGACGAAAGAATACATAGTATCTACTCTTTACAAAATGGACTATTAAAAGCGTCAAAAGGAACATGCAAAGCTACTTAACTATACTATATACAACTAATATATAACCATAAGTAGGATGCATTGTTTGTGGTTTATTTGAGCTATCAACTTTACATACAAAAAGTCTATGTAGTATACGCAGAAATTTTCCTTCATATTAATGTCTAAGATTCACTTGAACTATCCTCTTAGAGCAGGCAGCGAAGCTTTCTCATAAAAGGGTAGTGTTAGGGCGGTATCTGATTCCGCTTCGAATAAAGTTTGCGATCTTAAATTTATTACGTTGAAAGGTGATAGATAAAAATTGTTGTCGAACACACTTTCGTTGACGTTTGAATCCCATAATGCTTTGATAAGGGGATCTAGATATGCAGAGATTTTCAGCAAGGGAATTAACCATATATATAAAAAGAGGCTTCATATTTGTTTCATTGTACAGGGTCATATTCGACTACCATTTTTTATTCGGTCTCCTATATCTACCGCAACAAAATCTTAGTATCTTCCTTTCGAAGTTTTCGAGTACTTTTGCAACTGTTGGTGAAATGGTGAACCAACATGCAAATCCGTAAGAGATAATGGGCCATATAATAGTCTTATATATAAGTATTTTGGTTTTCTTTGAAGTGTGTTTTGATGAAAGAAGCTGTTTGAGGAGACTATTAGTCATTTTTGCCTTATCTAAAACTTTTCTTGCATGCTTGTTAAATCTTAATTTGTGATCAAAATGTATGCTTAGATACTTTGCCTCTATCTTCAATGGAATAGGAACGTTTGTGATAGTTAAGGAGAGCATCTTACTCTCCTTGACTGCCTTACGATGTCCTTTTCCATACGTGTTTCTAAAGCAGGTAACTCCACTTTTCTCTACCCTTAAAACTAAACCCCAGGAGTTCAAATAAGACATTAACCTTGGCAGCGAATCTTTTATTTTGTTCAATGCATCATTGGGTCTAACAGCGCTGGCTAGTAGTTTTGCATCATCAGCGAACAGTATAGATTCAGGCTCAGAGTCAGAATTATTGAAGGGGAAATCGAATAGGTATATGTTGAACAGTTTTGGACCAAGCAAAGATCCTTGAGCTACACCCATAAGCACTACGAATTCTTGTGAATATTCGGAACCAATACAAATAACAGTTGTTCTAGAATTCAGAAAGCTAATGATAATTCTTATAAGAGCAACAGGAAAACTAAGCCTTATCATTTTAAATATTAATCCCTTATGCCAGATTGAATCAAAAGCAGCCTGCAGGTCTATGTCCAAAACTACCGAGCATTTCTTATTTCTAAGATTGTGTATGATCTTATCATTAAGTAATAACAAGCTGTGCTCTGTGGAGTGAAACTTTCTGAAACCAAACTGATTGTTGGGAAGAACATTCATTTCATCACAGAAATTGTCTATGCTTCAGCTAACACTCTCTCAAAAAGTTTGCCTACGTTTGATAGTACAGAGATGGGTCGAAAATCCTTAATATCTTTTGCACTTTTCCTCTTTGCAATAGGCATTATCTTGGATTTTTTCCAGATTGAAGGAAAGTAACCATTGTTTATACAATGATTGAAAAAGCAAGACAGTGCTACATCCAGTGAATGTGGGCATTTTCGAAGGACGAAGTTCGAGATTTTATCGACACCATACTTTCAATGGTGAGGTAAACGGTTGAGCCAAATCATCTGAAGTGGTATAAGATGGCGTAAATGACGTCAGACGGACATTCATGTTCGTATCCACAAATTCGTTGACAGTCGAAAGAACATTGTTCGTTAATGTCATATTGAAACTGGGTATTTTATTAGCGTATATGTTTGCACAAAGTGTTCTGAAAGCATTGAGTTTGTCGTCAACATCTGATAGTTCTTCGCCATCAAGTGTAAGAATGTCCTTCACTGTGTCAGTTCCAAAGTATTTCCTGCCAGTTACCTTATCAATCTGCTTAAAGGCTTGTGGAGAAGGCCTAATTTTTTCCAAACGGGACCTGAATTCACTATCAACATCTATTTTGACTCGCTCCCTTATAACTCTAATAAGACACTGAATCTGGGCTAATAGCTCCTGATATTCAGGATTAACTCGATTTGAATGCGTATGGTAAATTCTTTTTAACTGGGAAAGTTCTGTGAAGTACCTAGGTCTGCATCTAGACAGCAGGCTTACTTTTAGCGATTACATTACCAAAACGATAAGAAAGTTTGAAAATGCAAAAAAATGCTCTATTCACTTATTAATCGAAAGTCATTATTTTCCAAGGCTTACAAAATAATACTCTTCAAAGTTGTGTTTCAAGCAATATTATTGTACGGCTGTCCAGTGTCCAGTATGGGAAGAAATTGCTTAATGTTTCTTAAAACGATACTCAATCTGCGATGGCACTGTTCAACTGTTGATCTCCATGAGAAAGTGAATATTGAAATGACAGCTGAAAGAATCCAAGAGCTTTCGTCTAAGTTCAAAAACAAATGCGAATCAGCTGAAAATCGATTGGTTTCCCAACTTTATGCGTAATTGAATGTTATTTATTATTTTGTTTTTTTTTTTTTTTTTTTTTTTTTTTTGTTGGAGGTTGCTACTATCCGATGGAGCACTCGGACACAACTACTGGTCCATTGTACTACCATGCAGACACCTTACGTTAATGTATTTAGTTTACCCGTCTTTCGAAGAAAGATGAGAAGGAGCTTCAGTGATGAAGAGCTTAGGTGTTCGGCACTCACCACGTCAGCCCCAAAGAGAAAGTGTTCCGCTGTATCGTCGTCCTCTCCACAGGCAAGACAGGTGGTGGTTTCGCTTAAGCCTAACACATTCAAGTGTCTAGCAAAAGCTTGGTGGCCGGTAAGGACGCCTACAAGAAGTCTGCAATCGATTCTCCTAAGAGATAAAAGAAAAAACGCTGACCCCTCGCAGATGTCCGGGCGTAGTCGTTTAGTCTGTCTGCACCCATCGCAGTCACGCCAACGAGCCCTGTGCTCACGAGAAACCCAAGTATCAATGGCAGACGTGACAACAGATGCCTAAAGCAGGTTCGGGTCCTAAGAAAACCTCTTCTGAGCCAAGTCTGGCAAGCTCATCAGAGATCTCATATCCGTGGATACCAGTGTGACCTGGAACCCAAACAAGATTCACTGCATTTAGCCTTCCGACTAAGTTCAACGAATTCTTGAGTTCGAGCACTATCTTGGACGAGGTAAGAGGGTTGAGCAACGCATTTAGAGCGGCTTGGCTGTCACTGAAAACGCATATGCTTCTTGCCCTCCACCTGTTAGTCACAATATAGCGCATAGCCATTAGGATAGCGAAAATCTCCGCTTGAAAGACAGACGCATATTTACCTAAGGGGTAGTGGAGTCTAATGTTCTCGCTTTCCACAAAGAACCCAGCACCAGACCCCTGTCCGGTTTTGGAGCCATCCGTGAACATACGATGGCATTCTTTCCCTGGCTCAGAGTCTGGCCGAAGCCATTCCATTACCTGAGGAAAGTTGACTTGGTAATTTTGTCGCAAAAGGATTTCTGGGGTCATTGCGTCAGATGGCATGTCCATAAGACAGGGGTCAAAGGACAATTCTCGAACAAGTTCTTCAAAATTCCAAGGCTTGTGGTACCAAGCACCACCTCTCTTTAAGCGAAAGATGGTTTTCAGCGTACACCCCATGATAAATATATCAAGGGGGGGGGGGGAGGTTCATCAAAGCATCTAGAGCAGAGCCCGGCGTGCTAGGGAAGGCCCCTGTGCAGCCAAGACAAGCCGTTCTTTGGAGATTATTTTGTTTACTTATTTGCTTATTTTTAGCGATCCGTCCAAAAATGGAAAAAGGACCTCTTATGGTATCACTTCGTTGTCCGTCCGTCCGTCCGTCCAATCGCATTATAACTTCTGAACGGTAGTTCGTAGAAAGACAAAATTTGGTATGTGTATAAGCTGCGGAAATAGTCAGAGAATCCAAAGTGGGCAGTCGTTTTTTAGGCACCGTTATTTGGTTTAATTACAGTTTGAAATTTCATGTGATGGACTTAATGTTTTTCAGTGCTTTTTCAAGAAGTTTAGTAGGCATGAACTAGAAAAACCAAACTTGGGTTTAAGAAATACTAAGCTTTAATTAAAAAATAAAACCTTTCGAAAATATCAAAATGTTTTTGAGAAATGAAGAGTCGAAAATGCATGACATTTTTAAAAGTGTTGAAGGCCATAACTTTTGAACGGCTTATTGCTCAAAGTCAATATTGAACACACGTATAAAGCAACTCAAAGTTAATCA
Organism: Neoascia interrupta; assembly: GCA_947623515.1. Taxonomy (NCBI): domain Eukaryota; kingdom Metazoa; phylum Arthropoda; class Insecta; order Diptera; family Syrphidae; genus Neoascia; species Neoascia interrupta. Next base: position 81,249,150 of record OX392464.1, on the reverse strand, counting down.
AGTGCTTAGGTCATATTTTTCAAAAACAGTTTGAGTACTGCAGTTTTGGCGCATTTTCGAAAAAAAAATCGCAAAAATGCATGAAAAAACGTGTGCTCCCCCCCCCCCCCCCTCCCTTATCTCCGGTGCTGTTAGGAGGAATTCTATGAAAAAAATCACTCGTATCAGAAATAATTCAAAATTTTAAGGAAAATTAAAGCGGGTTTTGAAATTTAAACCAAAAAACAAATTTTTTAAAGTCTTCTAGTAGCTTAAGGTATAGGCGATCTTTTTTAGATTCGGTTAAAGTACAAAGCTTACAAAAAGAAGGACAAAATTTTTTTAAATTGCCGTTTTTAACCTTAGTTTTTAGAAGCCTATTTAAAAAAAAAACGAAATAAAAAACGAGCTTGTTTTACCGTTTACGCATAAACCGGTGGCCATAGAATTAAAAAAAAACATCCAAGGCTAGTGCTGGTGATTGTGCTATTGGAAAAAAGTCTAACGGGAGCTGGAAAAAAAACTTCAAAATATTTGTTTTATGGTTTTGAAATTTAAAAAATTAAAAAAAAGGTCAAAAGAACGCATGTCTCCCCCCCTAACCCCCAATCGTATAAAGTATAATTTTTAAATTAACACTGGACATAGTCCATCTTCTTGAATTTTTTACAAAACTATAGCAGACTTCGAATATTTAAAAACTTTGAAGATTGAACTGAAAAACGTGAAACTATTAAACACTAGAAAAGTGGCAAATGCTAGCACAGGTGGTTGTAAAATTGATCAAAAAGTCTAACGATAATTAAAAATAATTAAAATTGCTGTTTTATGGGTCGGTCTTAAATTATAAAAAGCCTCCCTCCCCTTCCCTCTATTTCCGTAACGGTAAAGCTTTTTGCCAGCTTTTTTTAGAGTAACGAAACCCAATATAAGAACAGTAGACAGCACTATGAAAAAAGTATATTACAGACTTTTTTTATTTATTTACAATATGTATTTTTTTTTTTATTTATTTATTGATTATTTACTTCTTTATTTACTTATTATTTATTTATCTAAAATTTATTTATTTATTTTTTATGAATTTATCCTCTGGGTTATATTTATTATTAATTGTCTATCTTATACTAACACCAACACAAACTTACTAACCTATTCTGTTACCTATTTATTTAACTATTTGTTTTTTTTGGTATTATGCATATATGTATTTCATTTCATGCATATCTATTTATTTGTTTATAATTGTTATAATATGCATTAATTTAAAAAAAAACACAACACAACTTTCTCTCTGTTTTGTTCTTTAACCTTCGCATTCATAGTATTTAAATAATCGAATAGGGTAAATAATCGAATTTTCAATTGCTTATAACCAGGAATAAGATATTAGTGACTGCCTTTTTTTGTGCGATCGTATGGCAATATAGATTATAAACAAAACCGTTTGAAGTCGTGTAGGTGCGAAATATATGTATTTTATTTTGCCTTTTTTCCGTAATTGCCCTCTTTTTGCCTCTCTAAAATATTTTCCCCACATTTATACTTATTTTATTTAATTTTTGTGGAAATCAGAAAAATCAATTAGAGTAGAAACAAAAGGTTCAACGTCTATAAATATAAAGGTACATAAAATACTTTGTATCAACTCCCTTTTCAGGCATTGACTTTTAAGCTCAACACAAAAATTTCGAATTAATGGAAATAGACCGAAGTATATGTAACTTATTTGTGGGCCAACAAAAGAATTAGTTCTGTGATATTGATGCATGTGCTCTGAAGCTAAAAAAAAAACTAAGTCTTGACTTACACGCGCAGTAGAATGCGTTGCCGAGTTTATGTCTAGTCTCCGATAAACTGAAAGCTCAGGACGTAACCGTTGCATATGTTTTTTGACATTAATAAAGAAAAAGAACGATCGTTGAAGTCCTGCAGATATTGGATAAAACAAAAGCGATCAGGCAACAGCAAATTGCAGAAGACTGGAGTGCTGGGACTGGAGATAATATATCGAATAAGCTGTGCAATTAAAGGTGATGCAATCCGTGACCTCCCTGAAAATATTGAAGTAGGCTTCAAGTTTTAATTGGGCTTAACTCGCATCGGTAGATGTAGTCCTTTAGCGCTTTTAAAGGACGATCGCATGCGGTTGTTTCCTGAGAACTTTAAAAAGCTCATCGTAGTTCAGTGTTACTACAGTTTAGTGTAAAAAGTTAAAATAAACAAGTTTGTTTATTTGAATGTCTTTTTCTGCCTATTAAGTTCTTTTATTTTGCCCTTTTCCCATTTTTTAGGTCAACAAAATCCTATCCCTGCTTATAACTCTTCGAATTTTTATCTAATCTGGAAATTTTTTCCAGAAATTGTAAAAAAAATGTTTTTCAAGCAGTTTTACATATTTATTTTGAAGTTTTGTTGTAAAATGTTCATGGAATCATAGTATTATCCCGGATAAATAAAATATTTTCTATCCCAAAATCGGTTCAAAATTGACTCTAAAAATGTGAAAATTTAAATGCGCAATGTTGGTGAATTATATGTGTTTTGATCTACATGTATGATGTATGTAGATCAAAACATGTTATTAAAAAAAAAAAAGTACAAAGGAACATTCATCTACGTAAGTTGTGAAGTGATGTCGGTGGCCCCATATGACAACCCTCACACTTTGTCTGCTTCAAAATGTGTTATATATGCACACTGGCTCCTTGAATTAAATACAAGCCTGCCGTGCAGACCTCTAAGGCTAAGATTTTCGGTAGCATATAAAACAACCATCTTTTTGTCTTATACGCCCACCTTTATCACGTTGTGCTCAACAACTGTATATTATTCAACTTCGTTATTCAAAACGGAAATTGACTCGCCTATTAAAAAACGCCTATTAACTAAAGCTTTATTCACAATATTTCAAAAACACTCAAAACATCAATACAATATACCCAAAACATATTCAATTGCTGCTCTTATAGCAAACTTGCTGACTATTAAGAGTTTTTGGGCATGAATTCATGCATGGGTTCTTTATATTCGGGATGCATAGATCTGTACCCAAGTTCTTAATGAACGCTCTTCGTCGAAATTTTTTAACTTCACTGTGTGGATTGTTTGTTGAACATAGGTATAATGTAAGCTGCCAAAGCTTACATTATACCTTTTGCTTATATCCTCAAGGTTGTAAAACATGGCTAGTGGCCAACGTGTTGTTTCTTTTTTTTAAGTATATTGTGACACCATTTTATCCACAGTGTCCACGCCGCTCTTTGTCTTATTATAAGACAAGACATTTCTGGTTTTTTTTTATAATTCGGCATAGATGAATCTCGATCCATTGACAACATAAGAACTACAGCTTTTCCCTTGGCTGGAACATACGAGCACACTGTTGCATTGATTCCAAATCCAAACTCTTTAGAAAGCACCAGGCAATTACCGCTTGTTTTTTTTTCCAAAGTCCTCATTTTTGTTATTTTTCATGTGACTAGTTTCTGGAGCAATGGCAGCAAGTGAAGAAATTACCAACCGTTACTTTTTGGGGTACAATTAGGTCCTTAACGATCCACTCGCGTAGGTTCACGACTCTAGTGCTCCCCATTTTAGCAGTGTAAATTTGGCCATTTGGAGCATAAAATGTTGAAGCATCGCAAGTCCATCAGATTTTAATTCCATAATTTAACGGTTTCCATATTTTCCATATATTATATTCCATATGTCATCTTGTTTACTCTATTACAAGCAACTGCACATCCATGGTGATATTCTCATAAGGTCGAAAAAGCGCTCTCAAATTCGAGTTGATCATTTCGAAAATGCTCTTGTCGGTGCAACCTTTTCTTCCGATTGATAAACAAAAAAGTGCCAAAATAAGGTCCTCTCACTCTTATATGCGTTACTTACCTATAGGATTTGTGCGGTAAAGGATCAACTATTTTGAAATATATTAGAAGCATACTGACGAATGCCCTACCGAGCTTAACCGTAATAAAAAAATAAACCTAAATAAAAGTGGATGACCGAATATTAGAAATTCGGAAAATATCTATTTAGCTACCTAAGTTTGGTACTAGATATTAACCTTTGAAGGTACGTACAGCCCCTTGGATGGCTTAATGACACTAGCGGTCATGGTCGAATTTGAACTGACGCTAGCCGTGAACCGTAATAAAGATATAAAATAACCTAAATAAAAGTAGGCGTTCGGTTTCGATTTACTTTCATAGGCACTACGATGACCGGCCGCGCGTGCTCATCGTAGTGTGAGATTCTTACTCACTAAAAAACCTCCCATTTTCCGTGTGAGACTATAACTAAGTTTCCTTATCATGTAGTTCAAGCTTCTGTAGTAATCGCGTGTGGCAGGCTGCTTTCCAACGAAAGCACCTACTATACCGTTAAGTTATGCGGTTTCATCTTATGCTGCTAGATCCAACGGTCTCATTCGTTGTAGTCGGCGCGTAAGATTTGTCTGATCCAAAGTTCGGACAATTTCATTGTTGCAATGTCCGCGAAGTCGAGTACTAAGTTTGCGAGCAAAGTTTGTTACCTCATAAGTCACGGTTGCGATTTCAAGATCTCGGAGTAGTCGGAGTAGATCGCTATTTCTTATATACCATGGAGCATTAACGATTACTCTGAGTATCTTATTTTGAAAAGTTTCTAAAATAGATATATTTCTTGGTTAAGTACAACCTCAGAGTTGTATACCGTACGTCCAAGATGGTTTTAGCACTTGCTTATACAAAAGCAGTTTGTTATATACGCTTAGTTTCGAAAATCTTCCGATAAGCCAATTCATTTCTCTTAACTTGATTTCGAGCTCGTCGCGTTTCTTTTTAACGTGCGGCTTCCATTTAAGTTTTGCGTCTAGAGTCATTCCTAGATATTTCGCTTTATAAGTTAATGAATAAAGGTTTGTTGTTTATCTTTTTATAAGTAAAGTTAACATGCGTTGACTTAGTCTCGTTAAGGACGACTCGCCAGCTCTTCGTCCAGTCGCATATTTTGTCTAAAGCACGCTGAAGTTTCCCTGTTGATAATTCAATTGTCGTATCAATAGCGAGAATAGCAGTGTCGTCAGCAAACGTAGCTAAAATTTTTCCCTCATCGTGGGGTATGTCTCTTGTATAAATCAAATATTGGGCCGAGAACGCTTCCTTGCGGGACACCGGCATTTATCTCTTTGAATTTCGACTACTCATTTTCGTACCTTATGCGAAAGATTCTGTCTTCAGGGTAAGAACTAACATTCTATAGTTTTTCTGGTTAGTATAGCCTTAACTTGCACTTCAGGCCTTCGTGCCATACCTTGTCGAAGGCTTGCGATACGTCGAGAAAAGCGCTAGTACATATCTTTTTCGCTTCCAGAGCTTTTTCGATTTCGTTTGTTATTCGATAGACCTGGTCGATTGTTGAATGCTTTTTCCTAAATCCGAATTGGTGATCCGGAATCAATCGTCTTTCTTCGATGATAGGTTGCAACCTTTTAAGCAACAGTTTCTCGAATACCTTAGATATTATCGGCAGTAGCGAAATAGGTCTGTATGACTTTTTGTAGTTCGGTCATTTTCCTGGTTTCGGAACCACTATGACCTCGGCCACGCAGCCTATCACGCATGACCTATCCACGCAGCGTTCTGAATAACTCTCACGAGTTTTTCTATTTCGTCTTCTATTTCAAGTGGCGTTTTGAGTGGTAAATTCAAAGCTATGTTTTCTTTACAGTATTTTCTAAAGCCGCCCCAGTCGGTATTATTGTTACTTAATCTAGGCGCTCTTTCCTTTTTCACTAGGCTTCCACCGATTTTCAAAAGAACTGCCGAGTGATCTGAACAGACATCAAAGCGTTCTTCTACGTTTGTAAGGTAACGAGGTACCCCATTGGCGATGAAGAAGTTAACAAGGTCAGGTATTTTATTTCTATCGGTTGGCCAATATGTTGGCTTTCCTGCCACATTTCGTACTTGCTTTAAAGAGGACTCTGCCTCTTGTTGAATTGCACCGACAGCCCCAAAAAGTATTTTTCGCGTTATAGTGTCCGCCGATGATAAAGTTTGTCCCGAGTGATTCAAAGAGGGAAGCAAGATCTTCATCAGCCAGGCGATACTACGGAGGAAAACAGCTCGACGCGATGCTATAATCTAAGTGCCTCAATTTTACGGAGATTGAGCTTATTTGCATGGAATCCAGTTCTATTTCTGCGTTTTTGGAGTGCTTAATGCAGTCTTTGATGTAGAGAGAGGATCCGCCTCTCGAATTTTCGAAAGGATGATGCGCGTGATAGTCGATGTAACCTTTTGTTTTGGGTGCCGAATACTTTTTTAAGTGGGTTTCCGAAATCAGGCATATGTCTATATTATTCTTCCGTAGGAATACTTCTAGTTCGTCAATTTTTTGCAAAAGGCAGTTTGCATTCCGTGTAATAATTTTGATTGACTTTCCCATATTCATGATTTTTTGTTATATGTTTTTCGAGGCTTGAACTCGAGCTCGCTTAATTTGTTAAATATTACTTGATTTACTTTCGTTTGTTGCTCAAGCATTCAAGATCATAAGTAGAATTTGAGAGACCGAATCTGGTGCGGCCGATTGTTGCTTATTTTCATGTGAAGCGACTTGAGCGTACGATCTTGGACCACCAAGTGTGGATTTTCCGGTTGAACTTGGACCAGCGACATTTTCTTGTGCTGTTTGAACCTTTTCTTTAACCAATCCCGTACTCTTGGTCGACTTAGGGGTTTTTGGTTTGTGGGCTTAGTAGGTTTTAGGTTTGGACCCTTTTGTTCAATACTTTTCTTTGGAGCTTCATGCCGTTCTTGTAACTCTATGGCGATTTCGCATCCTCAGTAGCTCGCTGGGTGACTTCCGCTACAATTGGCGCAGATCGCTGGAGCCTGAATGCTGACATTGCAATCTGTCGAAAGATGTTCACCGGCGCACTTAACGCATCGCGGTTTTTTTGGCAGTTCGCTTGCGTGTGTCGTATACCTTGGCATCGTTTTCATTGAGGTACTTGTCTGTTACCCTTCAGCTTGGGCTCGATTTTGAACTTAATGTTAAGGATTGCTTTTATTTTGTAAATCTCACTTATGTTTTCAGTTCTATCAAAAGATAGCATGAAAATTGGCAGACCGCGCCTGACAACAGCAGAATCTTTACCATCGTCCGTATGTTGCTTCTCTTTATTTATTATGTTCACGGCGTCAAGAATTTTAAAGCCTTGGGCTTGAACATCATCTATTACTTGTTCCTTAGTGCAGGATGGGTGTAGTCCCCTCGCGATAACCCGCAGCGGCTTTTCGAGGTGATTTTCATATGGAAACTATTGAACTTTCTCTGTATTTAACTTTTGTGACAGCGACCGATAGGCGTCAGAGTCATCGACGTGAACTTTCCATACATTGTTCCGAAGCGATGTTAAGTTATATTTCGCCCCAAGAGTATTTTTAAGGATGTATCGTAACTTTCCGTAGTCCGCGCCCCGACGACATTTATTGCAGGTGGTCGATGGTTTTTTTCTTGGGTTTTCGCTGTCGCTTTTTTTGGCACGACTGGTGTTTCTTCTTTCTGCTCCACGGTTTCTACTTCAGGTGAAGAACCAGCTTTTCGCTTCTTGGTAAGCCTTTTCTTAAGGACCGGATTCATTTCGCGTGCAAGCTCTTCCTCGTCCGTTCGAATTGGCGTTTCGGTGCTTCCTCACATTCTATAGTTAGGGGATTCCTTAAAGCTTCGTTTTTTTTTACGTAACGAATCTACTTCACTTTTAAGTTCATGGTAGAGACGTTCCATTTCATTAAGTTTAGCGCGGAGTTCATTATTTTCCGCTTCAAAGCATTTAATTTTCGCTGAGTCCTGGTTAACCGGCGGACTTCCTTTCCCGGAGACGTTCGATCCAGCTGGTGGAGATCGAGGTACCCTTGATCTTCTCAAAAAGGGATTTATAAGCAATAAATGGCTCTCCCCAGAATCCGTATAGCCTACCTCCGAAGAGGGTGGATTTGCCAGTGAAACAAGATTGCCACCTGGTTAGGTTAGGTTGATGGATGCCCTTTTGACAATAGTCACGGCTTCACTTAGACCAGCAGTTGGGTCCATTGTGTCCATTGGGAACCTTCTTAATACCTGGAACGAAAACAGAAATAGACCGCTGTTAGAAGCTCAGAGTGCCGCCCTCTTGGACCCATCCGGATTTGTATACAAATCTTAGGAGGTCCTTTAGATCTACATTATTTAGATCTTCGAGCTCGTTGAAGAAGTATCTGCCGAGGATACTACGCCTGATGCTGTTTAGGGCTGGGCATTCGCAGAGCAGATGACGAACAGATTCAATTTCTTCAACGTCCCTGCAGCTTCTGCAGTAATCGTTATGCGGTATGCCTAGCCGCTCAGCGTGTAGACCCACAGCGCAGTTCCCCGTGAGGATTCCCGTGAGTACTCGGATGTTCCTGCGGGCTAGTCCGATCAAAAATAGTGATCTCTTTTTGTTTACCGCTGGCCATAGCTCCCTTGTGTGTCTGCACGTATCAAGTTCTGTCCAACGTAGATTGGTTCTACTCAAGGATTCAGTTTCTAACCTACGTGCTATCGAACTCAGCGGGACTCTTATGGATTTGAGGGCTAGAGATGCATTCATTCCAGACCCAAATCTCGCAAGCTTGTCCGCTTCTTCGTTTCCCGATATATCGGTGTGACCTGGCACCCAACACACAGTTACAGTGTTGCCAAGTGATAACTCGTCCAGAATTTCCCTGCATAGTTTCACAGCCCTTGACTTTACCACGTCTGATTCCAAGGCTTTAACTGCCGCTTGGCTATCAGAGTATATGGTGATGGTCTTGTTTGCGGGGCCGTATTTCTTCAGCTCGGAGGCAGCTTCGATTATGGCTGCCAGCTCCGCCTGAAAAATGCTGCAGTCGTCATTGATTCGGAAAGATTTACCTAGACCCAAATCTCCACAGAAAATGCCCGCACCGGTTCCGACGTCCATCTTAGAGCCGTCGGTATATACGGCGATCTCGTCGTCAGATTACTTATAGATATTATAGATATTACCCCAGATTGCCACCTGGGGTAATAATATCTTTTGTTTTGTCCATTGCATATCTTGTATGCGCTACGCGCTCGGCATACGGAGGGTGGATTTTAGTCGCGTCTTACGACAGACATGCCTAACCTCGGGTATATTCTAACCCCTACCCGAAGGGGGAAAAGAAAGAACTATTAGAAAAAAATAATTGTTTTGCTCGGCCTGAAAATATCTGGTCTGGTTAGGCATAAAACTATTATACCATATAAGGACAGCTCCCTTGATGCTGTATCCGGTCTTCGTGTGTCAAATTGTCGGTAGCCGCAAACCGTAATAAAGAAAAAAATGACAAGGAAGGAGGCGTTGGGTTTTTTACAAATGTGGGCGTGGCCCAAAGTCTTGTATGAACAAAAGGGAAACTGAGCGTTTTTTCATAAAATATTCAGCAATTTTTTTCAATTCGAGCAAAAATATTGAGTAAACTGCATTTGAAAATTTACCCTTAAAATAGATGCCACGCCCACTAGAGGAGGTTTACCAATTAAATTTGTCTTTTTTGTATCTCACATTCATCAGGATATGCTAAATATCAAATTTCAACCTTTTAGAACGTCTTACACTTTTAAAAACTCTGGAGGTAGTTGCACATTTAGACTGATTGTGGGCGTTTCTTTGGGCGGATTTAAAAATTTTGTTACACTTGTACTGCTTCGCAATGCGTATACCTCACGTACGACATACAGACGGACGGACGGACATGGTTCATTCGATTAAGAATTCGGTCTCGATCATATGCCCTTAAGGTCTTGGGGGTCTACCATTATTATTTCACCGTGTAATATACTTAATATTAATATTAACTTAATATACCTTCTATCCTATGGGATGGGGTATAAAAACATTTGGTTTAGACAAAGTTCCCATCGCAAAAGTGTAAAATCATTTTTATTTACCTGGGCAAATACTATGAACTTGCGTAGAAAAAATTTTGTACGAATGCGCAGGTTAAGCTTATACCAGAAGATAATGTTTCAGATGAAAGATATATTATTATCAAATCACTGTATTAGTAAGGATTAAGTTTGATTCATAGCTTGTAACATAGAGAAATAATCACCATAGACCCCAGGACCTTAAAGGTATATGATCAAGACCGAATTATTAGTCGAATGAATCCGTGTGTCTGTAGTTTTTAGGTATTAAATTTTGAGATAGGAGCTTAAAACTTCATAACTGTTTTTTTGAGACCTTTGTACTTCAAGTACTACAACTTAAGAGATTCGCCCATTTTTATACCCCATCCCATAGCAAAGGTGGCATATTAAGTTTGTCACATAGTTTGTAACACGTTGAAATAATAATGGTAGACCCCCAAGACCTTAAGGGCATATAATCGAGACCGAATTCTGAATCGAATAAGCCATGTCTGTCCGTCCGTCTGTCCGTTTGTATGTCACATGTTTTAGGCCTTAAATTTTGAGCTACGGTGCTGAAATTTCGTACGTACGGTCCACGTCATGCGAAGCAGTACAAGTGTTTGAATTTTTTAGATCCGCTCACAGACACGCCCACAATCGGTCTAAATGTGCAACTACCTCCATAGATATCAAAACTATAAGACGTTCTTAAACGCTGAAATTTCACATTTAGCATCTCCTTATGAATGTAAAAGACAAAAAACAACATTTTTTTTGTAAAACTTTTCAAATGTAGTTTACTCAATATTTTTGTTTTAAATTGAAAAAATTTCGCCTAATTTTCCAAAAAAAACGTAATTTCGACTGGCCTTGGGCCTAATTTACGAAAAAACCAGTGAGTGAGTGCAACAGTGCATATGTAATAGCTTCGGTCGTCTGTAACGGACCGTGGTATACCCTATTCCTATTCTCCTTTCCATTCCTATTATCCTTTCCTTTCCTTTTCTCCTTTCCATTCCTATTCTCCTTTTCATTCCTATGGAGAATAGGAATAATATTCCTCCTCTCCATTCCTATTTTCTTTTCCATTCCTTTTCTCCTTTCCATTCCTTTTGCTCCTTTCCATTTCTTTTCTCCTTTCCATTCCTTTTCTCCTTTCCATTCCTATTCGCCTTTCCATTCGTTTATTTTCTTGTTTTCCATCCCCGTCACGTTACCTTTTGCATCATTTTACATAGAATGAAAATGATTCTTTATAAGTTTTTGTTTACTTTTTTTTTTAAAAAGGGGCGTGGCATGTCCAACCCCTTTAACCGAAAATCAATATTAGCATAGAAATATCCAACTTTGCGGCTAAAATGTACGCAAAACTGTGTTTTTTTCGTCCAAATTCAATAATTTTGTGAAATCGACCTCTAAACATGGGCGTGGCCAAAAACTTTTTGAAAACGAAATCTGGTATAGAACCTGGTGAACCTAATGTGCTTAATTTTATTTCTAATTCTTACCTAATTTAGGCTAAAAAGTAGTGGAAATAAATGTTTTTCTGGAAAATTTGAGGTTTTTGTAAAATTCTGCCTCCAACTGTGGGCGTGGCCAAAAATTTTGAATAAAAGAAATTTAAAAAATAGTCTTTTCTAATAAAATAAATAAAGAAAAAATGTTTCAATTTGGAACAAAAATGTTGAATAAATTGCATTTAAATAATTACTCTTTAATTCGATGCCACGCCCACTAGGGGCAGTCTGCGGAATCTATTTTTAATTTTAAATTCTTACAATCATTAGGATATGCTAAATGTATAATTTCAGCTTTTCACGACGTCTTACAGTTTTGAAAGCACAAGAGGTTGTTGCACATTTAGACCGATTGTGGGCGTGTCTGCGGTCAGATTTGAAAAATTTTAACACTTGTATTGCTTCGGGTGACAGAGAGCTTATGTAAAAAATTTCAGCTTCCTAGCTCAAAATTTAAGGCGTAAAAATTGGTGACATACGGACGGACGGACATGGCTCATTCGACTCAGAATTCGGTCCCGATCACATGCCCTTAAGGTGCAAGGCCGTAGCCAGAGAAATATTTCGGGGGGATTTGATCTTTGAAAAATATTTTTTTGTACTCTACCCAGGGTATATATGTATTAAGTTTAAGTTTGTAACGCATTGAAGTTATCACCGTAAGAAGACCCTTAAGATCTTATGGCGTATTCTTTTGAACACCGAATTACCACACCGAGCTGCTAAATTATACTCTGTGTTCGTGGCAATTCCAGCGTGGTGTACACTCGGTTTGATTGTGTACAGAACGACAAATACTGCACCGGCGAGCAATCATTACTTAAATGTCAACTTGCTTTGACTTCATTTTGTTTAGTTTTTTTTTCACTTCGTAACGTGATTTTGTTTACGTCGGTTTTTTGTACTTTTTACTTAAAATGAATTTTGATAGTTATATTTGAAGGTAAGTTGCATTGTCTTCCAAAAATTAATTCGAAAGGCGTGAAACCTGTCTCCGAGTGTACCGATGTGTTGTAACAGAAAACATAATAGGGTAGCCATGCGCTCCAATGAGTATGTTTTTCTGATACGTAATTCCTTAGATAAGCTCCTAAAACTTTGTGCGAGTTTTCTAACGCTCCTATGCTCTCATGGTGGTATGCCGTCGATTGTAATTGTCCTATTTTAAGTAATTTGCATATGACTTTAAATACTCTGTTTATAAATTCAGTACCCTGATCTGATGCTATGGCGTTTGGAACACCGTACTTTAGGATGAAACATTCACCTAATCCTTTAGCTACAGTACTGGCTTCTTTGTTCGCGATGGGTATTGCTTCAACAAATTTAGTCAGTTCGTCTTGTAGAGTCAGAATGTATTTTGAACCATTTTCTGTTTCATCGAGGGGTCCCACTAAATCTAGAAAGATCTTATCAAAGGATGATTCGGCTGTTGTTGTTATCGTCAAAGGTTGTTTCTTCGGTTGTATGTATTTATTTCTTTGGCACATTGGACAATGCTTAACGTATGTCGTCACATCGTTTTGCATTCCAGTCCAGAAATACTTTCTTTTAATATTCCGCAGCATGCGGTTGATTCCCGCATGTCCGCTTGTGGGTAACATATGGAAGTCGTTGAATATAAGTTGTTTTGTGCAGGAGTCCGTAACTTCAATTCCGCTGTCTTCAAATATTTCTTTTAAGTATTTTTTCCATTTCTTTAATTGTCCTCTTTGGTGGCCACCGGGGAGTTTTGATAATTCTTCTTTTTTAACAAGAGGTCCGCAAACTTTATGTACGTCCCTCAACAACATTTCGCAAAATGATGCCGATCGGGCGGTAGTACTGCTCTTAGATCCTTCTTGACGTGGTTCTAGTAAGCAAGCGTTCTGCACTTTCCCCGACAGCATTGCGCAAAATGATGTCGATCGGGCTGTAGTGTTTAGCTTAAACTGATTTAAAATTAGACAGTTGGTTTCCGGAATATAACCTAATACTTTGTTTGGTCCTAATATTTTAGTACCCATAATATTCTCAAAATCTTTTTCTTCAAAACTGCTTATAATTTCTAGCTCAACTAGTTTAAGGCCACAGTCTGGTGGTTTTAATAAATCTGAAATAATCTGTTTCATACTAGTGTCCTTTTTGGTGTCCTTATTGGCTCTGGTGGTAATGCAGATATATAGTTTCTTTAAATCGTCGTAGTTCATTGTTATTCTGCTCAGTGCATCTGCGGTGCAATTGTTTTTCCCTGGTGAATATTCGACATGAAAATTATACTCTTCCAGTAACAATCTAAATTTTGTTAGTCGACTTGACGGTTCTTTTAGGAAGAATAGGTATACAAGTGGGGTATGGTCAGTAAGGATTTTGAAACGTCTTCCGAACAGGTAGGGTCGGGAATGTCTATTTGCCCACACTATCGCGAGTAACTCTTTCTCTATAGTGCTATAGTTTTTCTCGGCACTATTCAGAGTTCTACTTGCGTAGGCGATCGGTTTGTCGTTGGAATTGGTTCGGGCTGACAAAATACAGCAGGAATGGGTTTTTGCCTTGGCCACTTTATCGCAGTCACCTCTTTGGCGTACATGGTTAGTAAAGGAACGTCCTGGGTTTCCCGTCATGACTAGGACGGTGTAGAAAGTCCTAGAGGCAAATTTTTTTTCACGCTTCCTGGCAGGATCGCCATGTAAAGTTGGCCTGGTCCGTAGGTCAACTATCAGGTTCTTTTGCGGGAATCCCTTTCAGGCTATGCTTAGGTCAGCCCGTATCTGATACTCGTAGAGCGGTCAACCGCTACGTTCTTCGAGAAGGGATATCGCTGTGCTGAAAACCCTATCTTAAGCGTGTTGCTCGAGAGATAAACGTCCAGTGATGAGTGGTGCGATAATGACCATTTTATTTAGTTCCTGTAGGTATTTATACTTTTTTTTCGTTCTTAAAACTAAACAATATATATAAGTGCAGATATGCACATAATGTAACCTATTAATTTTCCCTTTTCCTTAAATATGCAATATTTTGCCTAACCCAATTATGCAACACATATTTTATTTACGACAATAAATTATATCGACCACCAACCCAGAATTGCTTAGCCAGCAGATTCGTTAAGTGGGTCTCACCATGTCATTTGCCTCGCTCGTCGACTTGCATTCGAATTACCTTCAAATGCTCTTTGAACGGGCGCCGAACATTGCTCGTGTCGGGTACACATGTTCTTCTTGTGTAACCCGAATGGACGTCGTATTCGTCGTGTGACGATTGTTTATATATTTTTTTGTGCGTTTACTTTGTTTGGGTGATTGCAATAATTATTATTATTAATGAATGGATGAGTGGTGTGAGGCAAATACTGGGTGGTCGTCTGCACCCTGTGTTTTGGGCTAAAAACAAATTTTTTGCTGAATATGCGCCGTGTTGGGGCACATTCGTCAAAACGGCTTTTTTCTTGAATTGAAAAAATTGCTGATCTTCACATATAACTTTAATTTATTTTAAACTATAAATATCAATCTTTACTTTGGATTAAATTTTCGGCAATACGTCAAAGAATAACGTAAATATGAAGAGTTCAAGTTAAGGTGCCTACCCCAGTTTACCATATTTTGTAGAAAATACATAGTTCTACATTTCGTTCATTCAAGACTTTGGGCCACGCCCACATTTGGAGGTAGAAGTGAAGAAAAACCTATAAATTTCCAGAAAACGTAGTTTTGACTGGCCTTAAGCCTAATTTGGGAAAGGTTAAAAAAATAGCAGATTAGATAAACCAGATTTTATTCTAGACTTCGTTCGCTCAAAGTTTTTAGCCACGCCCACTTTTAGGGGTCGATTTTTGAAAAATTTTGAGTTTGAAACAAAAAATTGCATTTTTACGTACATTTAAGCGTAACTTAGAAATATCTGCCTTATAATTGACAGTTTGTGTTTAGGGGCGGTTGGACCACGCCCCTTTTAGAAATTTGCACTTATAAAATGTCAAAAAATAACAATGCAATCAGCATTTTACGAAGTGGGATAGGATGGATAGATATATATATATAGGATATTCAACGGTCCGTTTTACGGACTGTAACTTCTGCGAACACACTGCAGCAATTACTCACTGGTTTATTTCAATAGACGGACGCCGTTAGGTATTTATTTCAAATTATTGCCTCTTACCTTTTCGAAAAAAGAGTTACATACATTTTCTGGGTAGGTTTTACAGTTTTTTAAATTTTAAATCCATAAGACAGCAATCTTGTTTATTTTTATAGTTTGTAGCGTAGTGAAATAACCACCTTAGACCCCTTAGACCTTTAAGAGATATGAATGGGACCGCCAGGAGAATCGATTAAGCCATGTCCGTCCGTATATAAACAACTCTTAGGTCCAGTTAGGTTGTTTAGCTACGGACACGGCTCGATCCTGTCGGAGCTAATGCAAGGCAATCCAACTCTAACGGATGAAATTCTCTCCCTGGTCGACTTCGACACACCATATGAAGTCATTTATCGAGCGAGGGAGGAATAGGAATTTTTTTTTTTTTTTTTTCGTGGGTAGGAAAAACCTTCATAGGCACTACGAGGATTGGCCGCGCGTGCTCATCATAGTGTGAGATTCTTACTCACTAAAAAACCTCCCATTTTCCGTTAGACTACAACTAAGTTTCCTTAACAAGTAGTTCAAGCTTCTGTAGTAATCCTGTAATTCTGTAATAATCCTTCTTCCAACGAGAGCACCTACAATACCGTCAATTTATGCGGTTTCATCTTATGCTGCTGAGACCGTTGGATCTCATTCGTTGTAGTCGGCGCGTAAGATTTGTCTGATCCAAAGTTCGGATAATTTCATTGTCGCAATGCCCGCAAAGACGAGTACTAAGTTTGCGAGCAAAGTTTGTTACCTCGTCAGTCACGGTTGCGATTCCTAGATCTCGGTGTAGATCGCTTTTTCTTATATACCATGGAGCATTAACGATTACTCTGAGTGTCTTATTTTGAAAAGTTTCTAAAATAGATATATTGCTTGGTTTAGTACAACCCCAGAGTTGTATACCGTACGTCCAAGATGGTTTTAGCACTTGCTTATACAAAAGCAGTTTGTTATATACGGTAAGTTTCGAAAATCTTCCGATAAGCCAATTAATTTCTCTTAACCTGATTTCGAGCTCGTCGGGTTTCTTTTTAACGTGCGGCTTCCATTTAAGTTTTGCGTCTAGAGTCATTCCTAGATATTTCGCTTCATTTGAGTACGGGATTTGTACAGAGTTAATGAATAAAGGTTTGTTGTTTATCTTTTTATAAGTAAAGTTAACATGCGTTGACTCGTTGACATCCTTAAGATGACTCGCCAGCTCTTCGTCCAGTCGCATATTTTGTCTAAAGCGCGCTGAAGTTTCCCTGTTGATAATTCAATTGTCGTATCAATAGCGAGAATAGCAGTGTCGTCAGCAAACGTAGCTAAAATTGTTCCCTCATCGTGGGGTATGTCTCTTGTATAAATCAAAAATAATATTGGGCCAAGAACGCTTCCTTGCGGGAAACCGGCATTTATCTCTTTGAATTCCGAGTACTCATTTTCGTACGTTACGCGAAAGATTCTGTCTTAGAATAAGACAGAATCTTTCGCGTAAGAAGACTCTAAGATTTTATAGAGTTTTTCTGGAAAGTTTAGCCTTAACTTGTACTTCAGGCCTTCGTGCCATATCTTGTCGAAGGCTTGCGATACGTCGAGAAAAGCGCTAGTTCATATCTTTTTCGCTTCCAGAGCTTTTTCGATTTCGTTTGTTATTCTATAGACCTGGTCGATTGTTGAATGCTTTTTTCTAAATCCGAATTGGTGATCCGGAATCAATCGTCTTTCTTCAATGATTGCTTGCAACCTTTTAAGCAACAGTTTATCGAATACCTTAGATATTATCGGCAGTAGCGAAATATGTCTGTACGACTTTTTGTCGTTCGGTCCTGGTTTCGGAACCATTATGCCCTCGGCCATTTTCCATTGCCTTGGAACGTATAAAATTCTCATGGAGGCGTTACTGATATAGAGTAGCTTGACCAAAGCTATTTTCGGTAGCTCCTTCAGAATTTCGCTATTAATTAAGTCGTAGCCAGGTGCTTTGTTGTTCTTCAGATTATTTATCATTTGACAAAGTTCAGCCAATGACACGGTTTTTATTCTATAATTATCTTGTACCGCATAGGGATTGAGCTCCTCGACCAACGGTTCCCCGTCAAACGGTTTGAATGTTTCTTCTAGGTAATCTGCAAATAAATCCGCTTTTTCTTTGTCTTCTCTTGCCCATTCGCCGTTGGCTTTTCTTAATGGCGCAGAATGTACTATAGGCTTCTTAATGGACTTCACTGTTTTCCAAAGAGAGCAGTTCAAACCTTTATCGGCAGTCAAACTTTCGAGGTAAGCAGTAGTCTCGCGACTTTAACAGTCTTGAAGTTCGTGCTCCAGTTTGTTAGAAAGGTGGTTCAAGATGGTCTTATCCGGGGGTGCTCGCGAACGTTGCCATCTCTTGCGCGCTCTCCTCTTTTCGCATATTAGCTCTTCTATTTCTTGTGGATATATTTTTCCGCTGTTCGATAGTTCGGATCTCCGAAAAGAAGTGTTATTCCACGCAGCGCTCTGAATAACTCTCACGAGTTTTTCTATTTCGTCTTCTATTTCAAGTGGCGCTTTGAGTGGTACAGTCAAAGCTATGTTTTCTTTACAGTATTTTCTAAAGCCGTCCCAGTCGGTATTATTGTTACTTAATCTAGGCGCTCTTTCCTTTTTCACTAGGAATAGGAAAATAGTGCAATTGTCATACCTTATGAAATTGCAATTATACAGATGGTAAACAGGGGAAGGAACAGGTTCCGGTATCTTCTCAAAAGACCCGGAACTTAAAGTATCCTTAAAACTACCGGATGTAGCAGTGTCTTCCAATCAGAGGTTCTGCAGATGAGACCGATATCCGGCAGAGATATCGCCATTTACATCGATAGCCAGGGTACGCTCAAGGCAATGGAATCGATCAACATCAAATCTGATAGTCAGGGGCTGTCGCATAATGCTCAAAGCAATGTGCAGTCAGAACCGGGTAAGACTGTGCTGGGTGCCAGGACACTGCGGCAAACTTTAAAGGCCTCCTTGGCTTTTATAGGGAAATTGGCTGTGTCACGAGGGATAATGTTTGAGTTGTTTTTGCCTTTTGAATTTTAGGTTCAACTGGTTCCCCAGGGATCGCGATGGGCCCGTTTTGGTGCCTAGTGTTTGTGTGGTCCTTTTCACCTTTATATAAACAATTTTAAGCGAAAGAGCTTCAAGTTGGTGAGTTGGCTGGAAATCCAGTCCTTCAGATCAAGTTTGAAAGTTATCTGAATCCGCACACAAACAAGCCCACTACGGGCCTGTATGTACTACCATCTCTAATTTTAGAAAATACTTTTTTTAAATTTTAGCTATATTACAATGGTATGTTACTTATTTTTGGTATGTAACATTGCCACGTAATTGTCTTTGAGGTAGCAGAAAACTTATGGCCTTTTCACGCCCACCTTTTTAAGAGATTTTAGCTTAAAATGATTGTTTTTCAATAAATATATATAAAAATCGACTTACAATGCCATTACAAAAGCTGTAGATATAAGCATTTTCTATTTTTTTTGTTTATAAAGTATATGCCTCCGCCCCATTTTGTGAGCGTGACGCTAAAATAAGCTTTTAACGCCTCGCTTTTAGCTTAAAAAACAGATTTCTTGTAAAGTATGCCTAAGCACTCAACAGTCTTATTTTTATATCACGCCCGCTTTTTGAGGCGTGGCAGTTTCCTCTTTTTTTGTGTAGGATAGGGTTTTTTTGCAATCCGTCACAGACGGACTGAAGTTTTCACATTCGCACTGTTGCATTTTTCCACTTGTTTTTAGTTACCGTTAGGCTTTTTTTTCAATTTTACAACAAGCTGCGTTCCATTCGCCACTTTTCTTAGATTCTGCGGACATGGATATCTGAGGAAACGGTAAAACATTTCGTTTTATATTTCGTTTGTTTAAATAGTTTTTATAACTTAAAGTTGGAAACGGAAATATTGAATCTTTTTTAATTCAGTAAGCTTGCGTTGTAATCGTTTCATACTTTTTTAAATGCAGTAAACTTGCTTGGAATCGTTTCATACTTTTTTAAATGCAGTAAACTTGCGTTGTAAGCGTTTCATACTTCAGCCAAATTTGAATTACGCAACCTTTAAAAAATCGCTTTCGAAAATGTTTTTACGTTTTTGAGTCAAATCTTCGAAGTTCTTGAATATTCAAAGTTTGCTTTAGCCTTAACTAAAATCTCAGAATATTGACTATGTCCGTTATTTATTTTAAAGTTATATTTTATTTAGCTCCTTAAGGTAGCTAGAGAGGGAGACATACCTTCTTTTGACTTTTTTTATAATTTTTAAATTTCAAACCCATAAAACAACTGTTTTGAATTTTTTTCAGTTGCCGTTAGACTTTTTTCCAGAAGCACAACTATCTGCGCTAGCATTGGATGTTTTTTTCTCTCAAATTCTATGGCCAACGGTTTTTGCGGAAACGGTAAAACACGCTCCCTTTTTATTTCGTTTTTTAAATGGGCTTCGAAAAACTTCGGTTATAAACAGCAATTTAAGTTTTTTTTAACGCATATTGATTTTCCTTTGTACGCTTTGTACTCGAATTAAAGCTGAACAGGATCGCAAAACTAGTTTTTGAATATGCTTTTCTGTTTTTGAGTTAAATCTCAGAATGTTTTGAAACTTTAAAATTAACTATAATTTTTCTTAAAATATTGGATAATTTCGATACGTGTGGTTTTTTTCATATGATTTGTCTAAACAACACCGGTGATAAGGAGGGGGGCGTCACACACACGTTTTTTCATGAAATTTAGTGATTTTTTTTCCAAAATGCGTTAAAACGGAAGTAATAAATTTTTTTAATAAAGCAATAAAACAGATTTCGGTGAACAGGTAGACCTCACTTAACACGTTCTTCTTACAGCACGGTCTCGTTCTAACACGTCTCACTTTTTGCGGCATTTTTTTATATAACACGGCAAAAGCCTCGCGCTAGCACGGTCTGCGAGACACAATTTTTTTTAGCATGCTGTCTGGTTTGCAGTTGGCACACATTCCGCATGTATACATATTTTTCTGGCCAATAGACGCGTACCCCAGCTTTTTTTATAGCGTGTTTTTGTGAACATACGTCTTAAAAGGGACTTCCCCATTTTTCATGTAGAAAGCTGAAAGACTGAAATTGTTTTTTTTTTATTTTTTTTTGTGTTAAGTTATGCAGGAAGAAAGTTATGTTTTGTTGTGCTTTGTTTATTTTTTTCATCATTAATAACAATACAACCTCGACTTAAATTTTTTTAAAAAACTAAAACAAAAATTTTGAAGGTTTTCTGAAATCATAGAACGTAACTACTCTTTTTGCACTTGCTTCTTGCATCGTTTAACACGACATTTTTCAGGAACCTAACCCCCGTGTTAAGTGAGGTCCATCTGTATATGTACCCGGTAAATGGCGGTATTTACCCTCTCAAAAATACACCCGATTGGTTAAAAATAAATGCCCATCACTTAAGGTCCAATACCTATCATTATTTTTGCACCGCGTTACAAACTATGTGACAAACTTAATATACCTTCTATCCTATAGGATGGGGTATAAAAACGATCGCGGTAAGTCCGAAAAACAAAAAAGTTTATTCCTTTAAAATAGCTATCATTGGATTGTATCATTGAAAATTTTATTTTTATGGTCTTAGACGATTGGTAACAAAAATATACACATATACTACGCATATTCAAAGTGTTATTTGAATTGGCTTCTAACGGGTGATTTTTTAAGAGGTTGAGAACTTTTTAAAAAAAAAAAACACAAAAAATTCGAAAAAATTAATGAAATATTTATTTGAATCGATAGTTTAAACCTTGCAATTTAATGTTTAAAGATAATTTCATCCAAATGTTGACCGCGGCTGCGTTTCAGGTAGCCCATCCGCTGAGTCCAATTTTGGCATACTCTTTCACACATATCGGCCGGTATCTCACGAATGAATGCATGGATGTTGGCTTCCAGTGCGTCAATCGAAGCGGGCTTGTCCCTATAGACATTAGCCTTGACATACCCCCACAAAAAATAATGTAATGGTGTCAAATCGCACGATCTAGGCGGCCAATTGACCGGCCCGAAACGTGAAATTAACAGAAGGTCGAGAATGCTGACCATAAAATGGAAGCAGCGCGCGATGAACATTTCGAACCGAGCACGAATTTTGATAGTAAAATTCAATAATTTGCAAGCGTTGTTCATTTGTAAGACGATCCATGGTTAAATTGCAAACCAAACTGAAGCTGTTTGACAGTGACACAAGGTACTAAGCACACGTCAGCTGTCAAAACCAGTGTTGCCAAACCAGCTAAGAAATCACCCTTTACTATTTCGCTGATCATTGGAATCGATTTCTGTAAGTGGAATATACAAAGTGAATTTAAAGGAAACGAATAACATTACTAAATCTCAGTTTTCCCTCTCCACCTTGCAAAAATAACCCAAAGTTTTCTGACAAATCGCTGTTTTATAGTTCAGTTAATAGTGGTGTTCCAGTCATTGATCAGGTATAATGAGATAGTCATCTTCGCTGGGGTGCCTCTTTTTGCCCCCAAACTCGTTTTCGGCTCTCTAGGGAAAATGCTGCCAGCTATCATGATTGTGTTAGTGGGTTGCAATGCTACTTTATGGGGTGCAAAAAAAAAATTCACTAATACAGTCAACCAAGCTGGAAGCAAAATTTGTGCCTCCAAGGCCAAAATGAGTGTGCTTGGTGCAGCTAATTTTGGGTTTTGAGTGCGTTTCAGGCTACACATTTTAGATATCGACTGCGTTTCAGGTCATCATTTCGAGGATCGATTCGTGGCAATCGTTCGGAGTTTTTATTCAGATTTCCGAGCAGACAAGTTGACTTTTCCGAATCTCGTGCAAGAAAGTTTGATTTTTCCTTTCAAATAAGAGTTTTTTTTTTTTTCATGCTGCATTGTTCGCTTTCATGGAAAAGAAAGAAATGAATAAATTGATTGCGAAAAACGATGAAATCTTTGTTTGTGCAAGCAATATTAAATATTAGAATGATACACAAATCACGCTCGTTCAGCATTTAAAACAGAAATGCTTCATTTATTATTTGCCTAAGATAAATTGGTAAATTGATAAATAGTTTGCACAAGATAAATTGGCCTTTATTAAACCTACAACTAACTGTATATGCTAACAGCATTTGTACATTCTTTCAAACGAAATGAAATACTTCGCATGGTTTGTCCAATGAATGCCGATGACAACTAAAGGTCACCTAAAAGATCACCTTTTCTGGTGGTAAGATCTGTTTCACTCTGTTCTTTGCTCTAAAATTCTAGTGACTTTGTCAGTGACGCCTTAAATATACTGGTAAAAAATGTATAGTCTTTTAAATTCGTGTAAAAGATATATTTAAATAAAGACCTAGGACCATCTGAGAGAAATACAGAAGAACGGATAGGTCGTCTGTTGATAAGCTTGAATACACTTTGAACCAATGATATAAAATTTAACGCTTCGTAAAATCGTGTTGTCGCAAGGAACAGAACGGGAAAAAACAGATTTTCAGATGATGTCAAAAAAATCAAATATAATGGATTATATGTCAAAATTTCAAACTATTGGAAGAGCTTATAATATACAAAATCTCTTGCTTTAAAATTTTCCTTTGTAATGTTTAAGAACTTTTTTAAATTTGTACCTTCCGAAGTTATTTGAATTTCCATAATGAAATAAGAATACATTTTCAAATAAATCATTTGACTTGATTTCAATCATGCCATCAATTTTATTTGCAATAATTTGCAAATAGCTAAATAAAATTTTTATTTGAATAACATTTTATTAACAAACAATTCCTGCTATTCAAATAAAAATTATTCATGTGTGATTGAAACTTCTTTTAAAAATCAAACTGAAATACATTTTTCTCAATTTTGTGTGCAATCGCGAAAAAATTCTTTTTTGGTGATGGGATCTGTAATTTTTTTCATGTGAATAAAAACTCTATCCGTGTCTAGACCCTTCGTTTGTTCCTTTTATTTCTTGTCGACTTGAGACGTCAATTTATTCATTTGGGTTACTATTTATAATTGGATAAATGAACTAGTAATAATTAAAACGAACTATTGAAACCATTCATGAAATCATTCGGAAACAAATAAAAAATTGAGCGAAAAAACTCCTTATTCTAAACATTGATCTAAAAGCTAACAGAGTATTGTTTAAATGTGCCTATTTATTTATAAAAAAAAAACTGTTTTCAAAATGTGTTTCAGACTACTGGAAAATTTATCAAATTCTTTTTGCAACTAATTTTTATAAGAAGTTTAGATCAGAAAGTCCCACGTAATTTTTTTATAAGAAAACGCATTAATTAATAAAATATATGCACACAATCAAATAGCTTGATTGTTTATTTTAAAGAAAAAATTAGCAAAAAGGAAAAAAACTCCCAATAGCAAAGATTTCCACCTCCTATTTCCACCTCAATTGTGCTGAACTCTACCTATGGACTGAACTCAGCAAACCAGAATCAGATGTCTTTTGACATTTCTGTAATCAAAACAAATTCGATTTTCAGTTGACCCGATGTGCGTGGCAAAAATTTATTCCTAATGGGCACTCGCTTGGGCGGCAGATCTTTCCGTTACTAAGAAGATAATAATTATTTGTAAAACAAAATAAACC
The DNA here is from genome assembly GCA_947623515.1 of Neoascia interrupta. Taxonomy (NCBI): domain Eukaryota; kingdom Metazoa; phylum Arthropoda; class Insecta; order Diptera; family Syrphidae; genus Neoascia; species Neoascia interrupta. The sequence continues at coordinate 81,224,960 of OX392464.1, read as the reverse complement.
AAAAAAGAATTGGAGGCTGTTTACTTTGTTTATATTTTTTGAATGACTGAGACGGCAGATTATCTCAGCTTCCGCCATTTTTAAATGGATTCACTGAACATCTCCATTGCTCACTTCACATGCATTCACAAACAGGGTCAAGAGAGAGATCCCGTTACTTTTTTTTTTGCGGGTGTTTCAGGCAAGGGGATTGCAAGTCGCCTATCTCATTATATCTGATCAGTGGTTTCAGTGTTCGAATAGTTTAAGTATAGTGTCCCCAAGGGTCAGTTCTTGGTCAAGTTCTTTATAATGTGTACGTCTCTGATTTCCCCGATATACTCAATTGTGACTCAGCTACTTTTGCTGACGATACAACAATATTTTGTTCCCATGAGTTTGCTCTCACTATTGAGACGAATCTAAAATATGCGTTACAAATATTGATACAATATTACAACAAGTGGAAAATTAAGCTGAATCTCGATAAAGTGAAAGCCATGTATTTTACCCGAAAAAGAAAAGCTTACTATCTTTCGAGCTCTCAGCTTTAAGTTAAAAATAAATATATACTTTGGGAAAGTTCTGTCAATTCAATTCTTACTTTACTTACTTAAGGTGGCGCAACAGTCCGGGGTGGACCTGGGCCTCAGCCAACAAGCTTCGCCAGCCAGCTCTGTCTCTAGCTAGCCGTCTCCAGTTTCGCACGCGAAGTTGGCTGAGGTCCCCTTCCACTTGCGTGCGCCACCTGAGTCTCAGTGCTCCTCTACCGCGCCGTCCCTGCGGTGTGGATTCGAAGATTTTCCGGACCGGGGCGTTGGTGTCCATCCGCTCTAGATGACCCAGCCATCGTAGACGTTGTGTTTTGACTCTTTTGGCTGGGTCGGTATCGCTGTGCAGCCCGTACAGCTCGATGTTATATCTCCTCCTCCACTCTCCGTCTATGCAGACGGGACCGTAAATCGTCCGAAGAATTTTCCTCCCGAAGCAGCCTAAAGTGTTTTCTCCCGCCTTTGACAAAGTCCATGCTTCTGCACCGTAAAGCAGGGCTGGGATGATGAGGGTCTTATACATGGACACTTTAGTTGCTCGAGAGAGGGCGTTGCTACTCAATTGCCTCCTACTCAAAAGCCCAAAGAAACAGCGATTGGCATGAGTTATCCTTCGTTTGATTTCTGCGCTGGTGTCATTGTCTGAATTGATTGCGGAACCCAGGTAGACAAAGTCCCTGACTACCTCAAAATTATAGCTGTCGATGGTGATGTTTTGTCCAAGACGTCGGTGTTGGGTGTCTTTTCTTGATGACAGCATATACTTGGATTTTCCCTCATTGACTGCGAAACCCATATTCGCCGATTCCGTCCCAATACTCACGAAGGCTTCACTGACATCACGCTTTGTTCTACCGATTATGTCAATGTCGTCTGCGTATGCGAGTAGTTGAACGGACTTCTGAAAGATTGTACCTCTGGTGTTGGCGCGAGAGTTCTGCACAATTCTCTCAAGTATGTTGTTAAACAAGTCGCATGACAGCGCGTCGCCTTGTCTAAATCCTTTTTTGACATCAAAGGGGTCGGTAAGGTCTTGGAGGTCGATGGAAAACTCACGCTGCCGACCTTGGCAGAACAGCGTGAGTTTTCCATCGTCATCCTGCACAGACTGACGAGTTTGCCAGGGATGCCAAAACTAGACATTGCGCTATATAGCTCGTCTCTATAGATGCCGTCATATGCGGCCTTGAAATCGATGAAGAGGTGGTGTGTATCGATTTGAATTCCTGGGTTTGGAATCCCTGAGTGAATATTTGATCGATGGTGGATTTTCCTGGCCTAAAGCCACACTGATATGTGCCTATTGGCTACAGGCAGACATGTTGTGTTAGTGGGTTGCAATGCTACTTTATGGGGTGCAAAAAAAAAATTCACTAATACAGTCAACCAAGCTGGAAGCAAAATTTGTGCCTCCAAGGCCAAAATGAGTGCGCTTGGTGCAGCTAATTTTGGGTTTTGAGTGCGTTTCAGTACAGCAGAAAGGATCTTGTATGCGATGTTAAGAAGACTTATGCCTTTGTAGTTGGCACAACTCAGAGAGTCTCCTTACTTCAGGATCGGGCAAACAATGCTGAGGTTCCATTCGTCGGGCATGCTTTCTTCCGACCATATCTTGCAGATGACCTGGTGCATGCTCCTAACCAGCTCATCGCCAGCGGATTTAAAAAGTTCGGCAGCTAGGCCGTCTGCTCCAGCTGCTTTGTTGCACTGGAGCTTAGACACAGCTACTTTCACCTCCTCCAGGTCGGGTGGGCGGTATCGTTCGTATGCTTCGTCGGTAACGTCTTCGCCCGGGTTGAATGGTTCGTTCTGCCTGACACCGGTATTTGGTTCGTCCTCGCCGTTATACAGTCTGCAGAATCCAAATCCTCATCTTTCCAAATCCTCAGCACCGACTGCGGTTCTACAACGATGTTCCCTTGGTGGTCCTTACAGGCTTCAGTTCGAAGTTTATACCCTTGGCAGGACCTTTTGATCCTTTGGTAAAACTTTCTAACCTCATTCTCTCTATCTCTTCAACCGGTGCTTCTCGTGCTCTCACTTTTTCCTTCGGAGATGCCGGTGTTCCTCTTTCCTCCTCTGCTCGTAGAGCTCGCGAGCAGCTCTAGTCCTTCTGTGCAGCGCCGCAGTATATTGTATGCTTCCTGTTTAGCTGCATGTGCTTGCCGGCATTCATCGTCAAACCAGGGGTTTCGTTGTGGTGTCCGTGTGAAACCCAGCACTTCAGAGGCGGCGTCTCTGATGGCATTTTGGCAATGTTGCCACTGGCTATCAATACTTGATGCTGGCTGCATAGGACTTTGTAGAAGGTTTTGAGAGACTCGGTTGGAGAAGGGCCTGGCGATCTCTTGCGATTGTAGTCGGCCGACGTCAAACTTCCTCACAGTGTTTCCAATACTTCGCTCTGATCGGGATATCCGCAGCCGTGCCTTGGCTACAACAAGGTAGTGATCCGAGTCAATTTTGGCCCCTCGGAAAGTTCGGACATCCATGATACTGGAGGAGTGCCTTGCGTCGATCGCAAAATGGTCAATCTGGTTGACGGTTGATTGATCGGGAGATCTCCATGTCCCTTTGTGGATATTGAGATGCGGGAACTGTGTACTAGCTACCACAACGTGTCGCCCCGCAGCAAAGTCGATCAGCCTGAATCCGTTATCAGAGGTCGTGTCGTGCAGGCTATGCTTTCCGACAGTACGACCAAAGATGCCCTCCCCTCCTAGCTTGGCGTTAAAATCGCCTACGACAATCTTAATGTCGTAGCTAGGGCACTGCTCATAAGTTTTGTCCAGGAGCTCGTAGAACATATCTTTTGTCTCGTCATCTTTCTCCTCTGTGGGGGCATGTGCGCATATCAGGCTAATGTTGGCGAATTTAGCCTTGATGCGGATCGTCGCGAGGTGCTCGCTTACAGGGTTGAAGCTCAAGACTTTTTGCCTAAGTCTGCCTCCAACAACGAAACCACATCCAAATAGGCGCTGTCTTTGATGCCGATAGCAGTCGCCGTAGTAGATGTCGCAGTTTTTCATCCTTCTTTTGTCCGGCCCGTCTCACCGCCTTTCTTGGATGATTTCAGCAGCGCTAGTTGCTGCTGCACATGGTCTGTTAAGGGACCTAACATTCCACGTGCAGATCCGGAGCTCGTTGTCTTTTTCTCGTTTGCATTGGTCGTCAACAGTAAGTCCGTCCGAATCCGAGGCTTGTTTCTGCTTCGTGACTGGTGTTTCTTTACGTGGCCGGGAAGTCACCCCGACGGAACGACCCCCAACTTGGAGGACCAGATCCTTTGTTTAGCTCTAAGGACGGAGAGCCGGATAGCCTGCTCCTTATAGGCCTGAGCTCCGAATACGTCGTAGAAGCCCATATAATGTGTTCACTTAGTAGTTCGGCCTGACTGGAACTATGAACGCCACCGTTGATTCCATCTGGGAAATTCCTCCGCTGCCTTCCGGATGCAAGGAGAAGTGCCTTAGTGGGAACACTCCTCCCCCTCTCTCGTCTGCTACCCCCAACAACCTTCCAAAGGGGTTGGAACCCAATCTCCAGTTTGGGTACTAGGCACCCGGTGTTCACCACGGGGAGGTGAGAGTAGAAGTTGATAGACAGCGGTGGGTTTAGAAAACCTGTGGATGCTTGTATCCTCTTGAGTGCACATGTCTATCCTTTGACCACCGTTAATTCAATTCAATTCATTTTTATTGAGACCATAATAAATTATTAAATTTGAATACAATTGTGATTTTTTTTATAAGTTTACCGACTTAATAAATATGTCAGGCTAAGCGAAAATAATTAATTGAAAGATTTATCTAATAAATCTTATCATTTTACGTATAAAAATTAGTCTTGCTATTTACACTGTATTAACTCGTATGTTTGCTCCCGACATACGTTCACATAATGGCACTTAGTGGCCGACTTACATCTTATGACTAGAAGAACTTACAACTAAGGACGAAAGAATACATAGTATCTACTCTTTACAAAATGGACTATTAAAAGCGTCAAAAGGAACATGCAAAGCTACTTAACTATACTATATACAACTAATATATAACCATAAGTAGGATGCATTGTTTGTGGTTTATTTGAGCTATCAACTTTACATACAAAAAGTCTATGTAGTATACGCAGAAATTTTCCTTCATATTGCTGCTTTGTTGCACTGGAGCTTAGACACAGCTACTTTCACCTCCTCCAGGTCGGGTGGGCGGTATCGTTCGTATGCTTTGTCGGTAACGTCGTCGCCCGGGTTGAATGGTTCGTTCTGCCTGACACCGGTATTTGGTTCGTCCTCGCCGTTATACAGTCTGCAGAATCCAAATCCTCATCTTTCCAAATCCTCAGCACCGACTGCGGTTCTACAACGATGTTCCCTTGGTGGTCCTTACAGGCTTGAGTTCGAAGTTTATACCCTTGGCAGGACCTTTGATCCTTTGGTAAAACTTTCTAACCTCATTCCTGTTGTAACATCTCTCTATCTCTTCAACCGGTGCTTCTCGTGCTCTCACTTTTTCCTTCGGAGATGCCGGTGTTCCTCTTTCCTCCTCTGCTCGTAGAGCTCGCGAGCAGCTCTAGTCCTTCTGTGCAGCGCCGCTTTGTATGCTTCCTGTTAAGCTGCATGTGCTTGCCGGCATTCATCGTCAAACCAGGGGTTTCGTTGTGGTGGCCGTGTGAAACCCAGCACTTCAGAGGCGGCGTCTCTGATGGCATTTTGGCAATGTTGTCACTGGCTATCAATACTTGATGCTGGCTGCATAGGACTTTGTAGAAGGTTTTGAGAGACTCGGTTGGAGAAGGACCTGGCGATCTCTTGCGATTGTAGTCGGCCGACGTCAAACTTCCTCACAGTATTTCCATTACTTCGCTCTGATCGGGATATCCGCAGCCGTACCTTGGCTACAACAAGGTAGTGATCCGAGTCAATGTTGGCCCCTCGGAAAGTTCGGACATCCATGATACTGGAGGAGTGCCTTGCGTCGATCGCAAAATGGTCAATCTGGTTGACGGTTGATTGATCGGGAGATCTCCATGTCCCTTTGTGGATATTGAGATGCGGGAACTGTGTACTAGCTACCACAACGTGTCGCCCCGCAGCAAAGTCGATCAGCCTGAATCCGTTATCGGAGGTCGTGTCGTGCAGGCTATGCTTTCCGACAGTACGACCAAAGATGCCCTCCCCTCCTAGCTTGGCGTTAAAATCGCCTAGGACAATCTTAATGTCGTAGCTAGGGCACTGCTCATAAGTTTTGTCAAGGAGCTCGTAGAACATATCTTTTGTCTCGTCATCTTTCTCCTCTGTGGGGGCATGTGCGCATATCAGGCTAATGTTGGCGAATTTAGCCTTGATGCGGATCGTCGCGAGGTGCTCGCTTACAGGGTTGAAGCTCAAGACTTTTTGCCTAAGTCTGCCTCCAACAACGAAACCACATCCAAATAGGCGCTGTCTTTGATGCCGATAGCAGTCGCCGTAGTAGATGTCGCAGTTTTTCATCCTTCTTTTGCCCGGCCCGTCCCACCGCCTTTCTTGGATGATTTCAGCAGCGCTAGTTGCTGCTGCACGTGGTCTGTTAAGGGACCTAACATTCCACGTGCAGATCCGGAGCTCGTTGTCCTTTTCTCGTTTGCATTGGTCGTCAACAGTAAGTCCGTCCGAATCCGAGGCTTGTTTCTGCTTCGTGACTGGTGTTTTTTTACGTGGGCGGGAAGTCACATCGACGGCACGACCCCCAACTTGGAGGACCAGATCCTTTGTTTAGCTCTAAGGACGGAGAGCCGGATAGCCTGCTCCTTATAGGCCTGAGCTCCGAATACGTCGTAGAAGCCCATATAATGTGTTCACTTAGTAGTTCGGCCTGACTGGAACTATGAACGCCACCGTTGATTCCATCTGGGAAATTCCTCCGCTGCCTTCCGGATGCAAGGAGAAGTGCCTTAGTGGGAACACTCCTCCCCCTCTCTCGTCTGCTACCCCCAACAACCTTCCAAAGGGGTTGGAACCCAATCTCCAGTTTGGGTACTAGGCACCCGGTGTTCACCACGGGGAGGTGAGAGTAGAAGTTGATAGACAGCGGTGGGTTTAGAAAACCTGTGGATGCTTGTATCCTCTTGAGTGCACATGTCTATCCTTTGACCACCGTTAATTCAATTCAATTCATTTTTATTGAGACCATAATAACACAGTTTAAATTTGAATACAATTGTGATTTTTCTTATAAGTTTACCGACTTAATTAATATGTCAGGCTAAGCGAAAATAATTAATTGAAAGATTTATCTAATAAATCTTATCATTTTACGTATAAAAATTAGTCTTGCTATTTACACTGTATTAACTCGTATGTTTGCTCCCGACATACGTTCACATAATGGTACTTAGTGGCCGACTTACATCTTATAACTAGAAGAACTTACAACTAAGGAAGAAAGAATACATAGTATCTACTCTTTACAAAATGGACTATTAAAAGCGTCAAAAGGAACATGCAAAGCTACTTAACTATACTATATACAACTAATATATAACCATAAGTAGGATGCATTGTTTGTGGTTTATTTGAGCTATCAACTTTACATACAAAAAGTCTATGTAGTATACGCAGAAATTTTCCTTCATATTATTGTCTAAGATTCACTTGAACTATCCTCTTAGAGCAGGCAGCGAAGCTTTCTCATAAAAGGGTAGTGTTAGCGCGGTATCTGATTCCGCTTCGAATAAAGTTTGCGATCTTAAATTTATTACGTTGAAAGGTGATAGATAAAAATTGTTGTCGAACACACTTTCGTTGACGTTTGAATCCCATAATGCTTTGATAAGGGGATTTAGATGTGCAGAGATTTTCAGCAAGGGAATTAACCATATATATAAAAAGAGGCTTCATATTTGTTTCATTGTACAGGGTCATATTCGACTACCATTTTTTATTCGGTCTCCTATATCTACCGCAACAAAATCTTAGTATCTTCCTTTCGAAGTTTTCGAGTACTTTTGCAACTGTTGGTGAAATGGTGAACCAACATACAAATCCGTAAGAGATAATGGGCCTTTTAATAGTCTTATATATAAGTATTTTGGTTTTCTTTGAAGTGTGTTTTGATGAAAGAAGCTGTTTGAGGAGACTAGTAGTCATTTTTGCCTTATCTAAAACTTTTCTTGCATGCTTGTTAAATCTTAATTTGTGATCAAAATGTATGCCCAGATACTTTGCCTCTATCTTCAATGGAATAGGAACGTTTGTGATAGTTAAGGAGAGCATCTTACTCTCCCTGACTGCCTTACGATGTCCTTTTCCATATATGTTTCTAAAGCAGGTAAGTCCACTTTTCTCTACCTTTAAAACTAAACCCCAGGAGTTCAAATAAGACATTAACCTTGGCAGCGAATCTTTTATTTTGTTCAATGCATCATTGGGTCTAACAGCGCTGGCTAGTAGTTTTGCATCATCAGCGAACAGTATAGATTCAGGCTCAGAGTCAGAATTATTGAAGGGGAAATCGAATAGGTATATGTTGAACAGTTTTGGACCAAGCAAAGATTCTTGAGATACACCCATAAGCACTACGAATTCTTGTGAATATTCGGAACCAATACAAATAACAGCTGTTCTAGAATTCAGAAAGCTAATGATAATTCTTATAAGAGCAACAGGAAAACTAAGCCTTATCATTTTAAATATTAATCCCTTATGCCAGATTGAATCAAAAGCAGCCTGCAGGTCTATGTCCAAAACTACCGAGCATTTCTTATTTCTAAGATTGTGTATGATCTTATCATTAAGTAATAACAAGCTGTGCTCTGTGGAGTGAAACTTTCTGAAACCAAACTGATTGTTGGGAAGAACATTCATTTCATCACAGAAATTGTCTATGCTTTCAGCTAACACTCTCTCAAAAAGTTTGCCTACGTTTGATAGTACAGAGATGGGTCGAAAATCCTTAATATCTTTTGCACTTTTCCTCTTTGCAATAGGCATTATCTTGGATTTTTTCCAGATTGAAGGAAAGTAACCATTGTTTATACAGTGATTGAAAAAGCAAGACAGTGCTACATCCAGTGAATGTGGGCATTTTCGAAGAACGAAGTTCGAGATTTTATCGACACCATATGATTTCTTGTTATTAATGTTCATTCTATGTACATTTACTTTCAATGGTGAGGTAAACGGTAGAGCCAAATCATCTGAAGTGGTATAAGATGGCATAAATGACGTCAGACGGACATTCATGTTCGTATCCACAAATTCGTTGACAGTCGAAAGAACATTGTTCGTTAATGTCATATTGAAACTGGGTATTTTATTAGCGTATATGTTTGCACAAAGTGTTCTGAAAGCATTGAGTTTGTCGTCAACATCTGATAGAGAAAGTGTTCCGCTGTATCGTCGTCCTCTCCACAGGCAAGACAGGTGCTGGTTTCGCTTAAGCCTAACACATTCAAGTGTCTAGCAAAAGCTTGGTGGCCGGTAAGGACGCCTACAAGAAGTCTGCAATCGATTCTCCTAAGAGATAAAAGAAAAGACGCTGACCCCTCGCAGATGTCCGGGCGTAGTCGTTTAGTCTGTCTGCACCCATCGCAGTCACGCCAACGAGCCCTGTGCTCACGAGAAACCCAAGTATCAATGGCAGACGTGACAACAGATGCCTAAAGCAGGTTCGGGTCCTAAGAAAACCTCTTCTGAGCCAAGTCTGGCAAGCTCATCAGAGATCTCATATCCGTGGATACCAGTGTGACCTGGAACCCAAACAAGATTCACTGCATTTAGCCTTCCGACTAAGTTCAACGAATTCTTGAGTTCGAGCACTATCTTGGACGAGGTAAGAGGGTTGAGCAACGCATTTAGAGCGGCTCGGCTGTCACTGCAAACGCATATGCTTCTTGCCCTCCACCTGTTAGTCACAATATAGCGCATAGCCATTAGGATAGCGAAAATCTCCGCTTGGAAGACAGACGCATATTTACCTAAGGGGTAGTGGAGTCTAATGTTCTCGCTTTCCACAAAGACTCCAGCACCAGACCCCTGTCCGGTTTTGGAGCCATCCGTGAAAATACGATGGCATTCTTTCCCTGGCTCAGAGCCTGGCCGAAGCCATTCCATTACCTGAGGAAAGTTGACTTGGTAATTTTGTCGCAAAAGGATTACTGGGGTCATTGCGTCAGATGGCATGTCCATAAGACAGGGGTCAAAGGACAATTCTCGAACAAGTTCTTCAAAACTCCAATGCGTGTGGTACCAAACACCACCTCTCTTTAAGCGAAAAATGGTTTTCAGCATACACCCCATGATAAATGTATCAAGGGGGGCGGGGGGTGGAGGTTCATCAAAGCATCTAGAGCAGAGCCCGGCGTGCTAGGGAAGGCCCCTGTGCAGCCAAGACAAGCCGTTCTTTGGAGATTATTTTGTTTACTTATTTGCTTATTTTAAGCGATCCGTCCCAAAATGGAAAAAGGACCTCTTATGGTATCACTTCGTTGTCCGTCCGTCCGTCCGTCCAATCGCATTATAACTTCTGAACGGTAGTTCGTAGAAAGACAAAATTTGGTATGTGTATAAGCTGCGGAAATAGTCAGAGAATCCAAAGTGGGCAGTCGTTTTTTAGGCAACGTTATTTGGTTTAATTACAGTTTGAAATTTCATGTGATGGACTTAATGTTTTTCAGTGCTTTTTTCAAGAAGTTTAGTAGGCATGAACTAGAAAAACCAACCTTGGGTTTAAGAAATACTAAGCTTTAATTAAAAAATAAAACTTTTCGAAAATATCAAAATGTTTTTGAGAAATGAAGAGTCGAAAATGCATGACGTTTTTAAAGTGTTGAAGGCCATAACTTTTGAACGGCTTATTGCTCAAAGTCAATATTGAACACACGTATAAAGCAACTCAAATTTAATCAAGTGCTTAGGTCATACTTTTCAAAAACAGTTTGAGTACTGCAGTTTTGATGCATTTTCGAAAAAAAAATCACAAAAATACATGAAAAAACGTGTGCTCCCCCCCCCCCCTTATCTCCGGTGCTGTTAGGTGGAATTCTATGAAAAAAATCACTGGTATCAGAAATAATTCAAAATTTTAAGGAAAATTAAAGCGGGTTTTGAAATTTAAACCAAAAAACAAATTTTTTAAAGTCTTCTAGAAGCTTAAGGTATAGGCGATCTTTTTTAGATACGGTTAAAGTACAAAGCTTACAAAAAGAAGGAAGGCTGCGCCAAATTTTTTTTTAAATTGCCGTTTTTAACCTTAGTTTTTAGAAGCCTATTTAAAAAAAAAAAAAAACGAAATAAAAAACGAGCTTGTTTTACCGTTTACGCATAAACCGGTGGCCATAGAATTAAAAAAAAACATCCAAGGCTAGTGCTGGTGATTGTGCTATTGGAAAAAAGTCTAACGGGAGCTGGAAAAAAAACTTCAAAATGTTTGTTTTATGGTTTTGAAATTTAAAAAATTAAAAAAAAGGTCAAAAGAACGCATGTCTTCCCCTCTAACCCCCAATCGTATAAAGTATAATTTTTAAATTAACACCGGGCATAGTCCATCTTCTTGAATTTTTTACAAACGAAGTCTGCTAGACTTCGAATATTTAAAAACTTTGAAGATTTAACTGAAAAACGTAAAACTATTAAACACTAGAAAAGTGGCAAATGCTAGCACAGGTGGTTGTAAAATTGATCAAAAAGTCTAACGATAATTAAAAATAATTAAAATTGCTGTTTTATGGGTCGGTCTTAAATTATAAAAAGCCTCCCTCCCCTTCCCTCTATTTCCGTAACGGTAAAACTTTTTGCCAGCTTTTTTTAGAGTAACGAAACCCAATATAAGAACAGTAGACAGCACTTTGAAAAAAGTATATTACAGACTTTTTTTATTTATTTACAATATGTATTTTTTTTATTTATTTATTGATTATTTACTTCTTTATTTACTTATTATTTATTTATCTTAAATTTATTTATTTATTTTTTATGAATTTATCCTCTGGGTTATATTTATTATTAATTGTCTATCATATACTAACACCAACACAAACTTACTAACCTATTCTGTTACCTATTTATTTAACTATTTGTTTTTTTTTGGTATTATGCATATATGTATATCATTTCATGCATATCTGTTGGTGAAACTGTTGGTGAAATGGTGAACCAACATGCAAATCCGTAAGAGATAATGGGCCTTTTAATAGTCTTATATATAAGTATTTTGGTTTTCTTTGAAGTGTGTTTTGATGAAAGAAGCTGTTTGAGGAGACTAGTAGTCATTTTTGCCTTATCTAAAACTTTTCTTGCATGCTTGTTAAATCTTAATTTGTGATCAAAATGTATGCCCAGATACTTTGCCTCTATCTTCAATGGAATAGGAACGTTTGTGATAGTTAAGGAGAGCATCTTACTCTCCTTGACTGCCTTAAGATGTCCTTTTCCATATGTGTTTCTAAAGCAGGTAAGTCCACTTTTCTCTACCTTTAAAACTAAACCCCAGGAGTTCAAATAAGACATTAACCTTGGCAGCGAATCTTTTATTTTGTTCAATGCATTATTGGGTCTAACAGCGCTGGCTAGTAGTTTTGCATCATCAGCGAACAGTATAGATTCAGGCTCAGAGTCAGAATTATTGAAGGGGAAATCGAATAGATATATGTTGAACAGTTTTGGACCAAGCAAAGATCCTTGAGCTACACCCATAAGCACTACGAGTTCTGGTGAATATTCGGAACCAATACAAATAACAGCTGTTCTAGAATTCAGAAAGCTAATGATAATTCTTATAAGAGCAACAGGAAAACTAAGCCTTATCATTTTAAATATTAATCCCTTACGCCAGATTGAATCAAAAGCAGCCTGCAGGTCTATGTCCAAAACTACCGAGCATTTCTTATTTCTAAGATTGTGTATGATCTTATCATTAAGTAATAACAAGCTGTGCTCTGTGCAGTGAAACTTTCTGAAACCAAACTGATTGTTGGGAAGAACATTCATTTCATCACAGAAATTGTCTATGATTTCAGCTAACACTCTCTCAAAAAGTTTGCCTACGTTTGATAGTACAGAGATGGGTCGAAAATCCTTAATATCTTTTGCACTTTTCCTCTTTGCAATAGGCATTATCTTGGATTTTTTCCAGATTGAAGGAAAGTCACTATTGTTTATACAGTGATTGAAAAAGCAAGACAGTGCTACATCCAGTGAATGTGGGCATTTTCGAAGAACGAAGTTCGAGATTTTATCGACACCATATGATTTCTTGTAATATATGTTCATTCTATGTACATTTACTTTCAATGGTGAGGTAAACGGTAGAGCCAAATCATCTGAAGTGGTATAAGATGGCGTAAATGACGTCAGACGGACATTCATGTTCCTATCCACAAATTCGTTGTCAGTCGAAAGAACATTGTTCGTTAATGTCATATTGAAACTGGGTATTTTATTAGCGTATATGTTTGCACAAAGTGTTCTGAAAGCATTGAGTTTGTCGTCAACATCTGATAGTTCTTCGCCATCAAGGGTAAGAATGTCCTTCACTGTGTCAGTTCCAAAGTATTTCCTGCCAGTTACCTTATCAATCTGCTTAAAGGCTTGTGGAGAAGGCCTAATTTTTTCCAAACGGGACCTGAATTCACTATCAACATCTATTTTGACTCGCTCCCTTATAATTCTAATAAGACACTGAATCTGGGCTAATAGCTCCTGATATTCAGGATTAACTCGATTTGAATGCGTATGGTAAATTCTTTTTAACTGGGAAAGTTCTGTGAAGTACGTAGGTCTGCATCTAGACAGCAGGCTTACTTTTAGCGATTACATTACCAAAACGATAAGAAAGTTTGAAAATGCAAAAAAATGCTCTATTCACTTATTAATCGAAAGTCATTATTTTCCAATGCTAACAAAATAATACTCTTCAAAGTTGTGTTTCAAGCAATATTATTGTACGGCTGTCCAGTGTCCAGTATGGGAAGAAATTGCTTAATGTTTCTTAAAACGATACTCAATCTGCGATGGCACTGTTCAACTGTTGATCTCCATGAGAAAGTGAATATTGAAATGACAGCTGAAAGAATCCAAGAGCTTTCGTCTAAGTTCAAAAACAAATGCGAATCAGCTGAAAATCGATTGGTTTCCCAACTTTATGCGTAATTGAATGTTATTTATTATTTTTTTTATTTATTATTTTGTTTTTTTTTTTTTTTTTTTTTTTGTTGGAGGTTGCTACTATCCGATGGAGCACTCGGACACAACTACTGGTCCATTGTACTACCATGCAGACACCTTACGTTAATGTATTTAGTTTACCCGTCTTTCGAAGAAAGATGAGAAGGAGCTTCAGTGATGAAGAGCTTAGGTGTTCGGCACTCACCACGTCAGCCCCAAAGAGAAAGTGTTCCGCTGTATCGTCGTCCTCTCCACAGGTAAGACAGGTGGTGGTTTCGCTTAAGCCTAACACATTCAAGTGTCAAGCAAAAGCTTGGTGGCTGGTAAGGACGCCTACAAGAAGTCTGCAATCGATTCTCCTAAGAGATAAAAGAAAAGACGCTGACCCCTCGCAGATGTCCGGGCGTAGTCGTTTAGTCTGTCTGCACCCATCGCAGTCATGCCAACGAGCCCTGTGCTCACGAGAAACCCAAGTATCAATGGCAGACGTGACAACAGATGCCTAAAGCAGGTTCGGGTCCTAAGAAAACCTCTTCTGAGCCAAGTCTGGCAAGCTCATCAGAGATCTCATATCCGTGGATACCAGTGTGACCTGGAACCCAAACAAGATTCACTGCATTTAGCCTTCCGACTAAGTTCAACGAATTCTTGAGTTCGAGCACTATCTTGGACGAGGTAAGAGGGTTGAGCAACGCATTTAGAGCGGCTTGGCTGTCACTGCAAACGCATATGCTTCTTGCCCTCCACCTGTTAGTCACAATATAGCGCATAGCCATTAGGATAGCGAAAATCTCCGCTTGGAAGACAGACGCATATTTACCTAAGGGGTAGTGGAGTCTTATGTTCTCGCTTTCCACAAAGACTCCAGCACCAGACCCCTGTCCGGTTTTGGAGCCATCCGTGAAAATACGATGGCATTCTTTCCCTGGCTCAGAGCCTGGCCGAAGCCATTCCATTACCCGAGGAAAGTTGACTTGGTAATTTTGTCGCAAAAGGATTTCTGGGGTCATTGCGTCAGATGGCATGTCCATAAGACAGGGGTCAAAGGAACAAGTTCTTCAAAATTCCAATGCGTGTGGTACCAAACACCACCTCTCTTTAAGCGAAAGATGGTTTTCAGCGTACACCCCATGATAAATATATCAAGAGGGGGGGGGGGGGAGGTTCATCAAAGCATCTAGAATCTAGAGCAGAGCCCGGCGTGCTAGGGAAGGCCCCTGTGCAGCCAAGACAAGCCGTTCTTTGGAGATTATTTTGTTTACTTATTTGCTTATTTTTAGCGATCCGTCCCAAAATGGAAAAAGGACCTCTTATGGTATCACTTCGTTGTCCGTCCGTCCGTCCGTCCAATCGCATTATAACTTCTGAACGGTAGTTCGTAGAAAGACAAAATTTGGTATGTGTATAAGCTGCGGAAATAGTCAGGGAATCCAAAGTGGGCAGTCGTTTTTTAGGCACCGTTATTTGGTTTAATTACAGTTTGAAATTTCATGTGATGGACTTAATGTTTTTCAGTGCTTTTTTCAAGAAGTTTAGTAGGCATGAACTAGAAAAACCAAACTTGGGTTTAAGAAATACTAAGCTTTAATTAAAAAATAAAACCTTTCGAAAATATCAAAATGTTTTTGAGGAATGAAGAGTCGAAAATGCATGACGTTTTTCAAAGTGTTGAAGGCCATAACTTTTGAACGGCTTATTGCTCAAAGTCAATATTGAACACACGTATAAAGCAACTCAAATTTAATCAAGTGCTTAGGTCATACTTTTTAAAAACAGTTTGAGTACTGCAGTTTTGATGCATTTTCGAAAAAAATCACAAAAATGCATGAAAAAACGTGTGCCCCCCCCCCTTATCTCCGGTGTTGTTAGGTGGAATTCTATGAAAAAAATCACTCGTATCAGAAATAATTCAAAATTTTAAGGAAAATTAAAGCGGGATTTGAAATTTAAACCAAAAAACAAATTTTTTAAAGTCTTCTAGTAGCTTAAGGTATAGGCGATCTCTTTTAGATTCGGTTAAAGTACAAAGCTTACAAAAAGAAGGAAGGCTGCGCCAAAATTTTTTTAAATTGCCGTTTTTAACCTTAGTTTTTAGAAGCCTATTTAAAAAAAAAAACGAAATAAAAAACGAGCTTGTTTTACCGTTTACGCATAAACCGGTGGCCATAGAATTAAAAAAAAACATCCAAGGCTAGTGCTGGTGATTGTGCTATTGGAAAAAAGTCTAACGGGAGCTGGAAAAAAAACTTCAAAATATTTGTTTTATGGTTTTGAAATTTAAAAAATTAAAAAAAAGGTCAAAAGAACGCATGTCTCCCCCTCTAACCCCCAATCGTATAAAGTATAATTTTTAAATTAACACCGGGCATAGTCCATCTTCTTGAATTTTTTACAAAACTATAGCAGACTTCGAATATTTAAAAACTTTGAAGATTTAACTGAAAAACGTAAAACTATTAAACACTAGAAAAGTGGCAAATGCTAGCACAGGTGGTTGTAAAATTGATCAAAAAGTCTAACGATAATTAAAAATAATTAAAATTGCTGTTTTATGGGTCGGTCTTAAATTATAAAAAGCCTCCCTCCCCTTCCCTCTATTTCCGTAACGGTAAAACTTTTTGCCAGCTTTTTTTAGAGTAACGAAACCCAATATAAGAACAGTAGACAGCACTATGAAAAAAGTATATTACAGACTTTTTTTATTTATTTACAATATGAATTTTTTTTTTTATTTATTTATTGATTATTTACTTCTTTATTTACTTATTATTTATTTATCTAAAATTTATTTATTTATTTTTTATGAATTTATCCTCTGGGTTATATTTATTATTAATTGTCTATCATGTACTAACACCAACACAAACTTACTAACCTATTCTGTTACCTATTTATTTAACTATTTGTTTTTTTTGGTATTATGCATATATGTATTTCATTTCATGCATATCTATTTATTTATTTATAATTGTTATAGTATTCATTAATTTAAAAAAAAAAACACTACACAACTTTCTCTCTGTTTTGTTCTTTAACCTTCGCATTCATAGTATTTACCCGGGTAAATAATAATCGAAATAATCGAATTTTCAATTGCTTATAACCAGGGATAGGATATTAGTGACTGCCTTTTTTTTGTACGATCGTATGGCAATATAGATTATAAAAAAAACCGTTTGAAGTCGTGCAGGTGCGAAATAAATGTATTTTATTTTGCTTTTTTTCCGTAATTGCCCTCTTTTTGCCTCTCTAAAATATTTTCCCTACATTTATACTTATTTTATTTAATTTTTGTGGAAATCAGAAAAATCAATTAGAGTAGAAACAAAAGGTTCAACGTCTATAAATATAAAGGTACATAAAATACTTTGTATCAACACCCTTTTCAGGATTGACTTTTAAGCTCAACACAAAAATTTCGAATTAATGGAAATAGACCGATGTATTTGTAACTTATTTGTGTGCCAACAAAAGAATAAGTTCTGTGACATTGATGCTTGTGCTCCGAAGCTAAAAAAAAATCTAAGTCTTGACTTACACGCGCAGTAGAATGCGTTGCCGAGTTTATGTCTAGTCTCCGATAAACTGAAAGCTCAGGAAACTGAACTGCGTGAACCTAACCGTTGCATATGCTT
The DNA here is from genome assembly GCA_947623515.1 of Neoascia interrupta. Lineage (NCBI taxonomy): Eukaryota > Metazoa > Arthropoda > Insecta > Diptera > Syrphidae > Neoascia > Neoascia interrupta. The sequence goes on along the minus strand of OX392464.1, from coordinate 81,207,651 downwards.
TTTTACATTAAGAAAAAAAAGAACGATCGTTGAAGTCCTGCAGATATTGGATAAAACAAAAGCGATCAGGCAACAGCAAATTGCAGAAGACTGGAGTGCTGGGACTGGAGATAATATATCGAATAAGCTGTGCAATTAAAGGTGATGCAATCCGTGACCTCCCTGAAAATATTGAAGTAGGCTTCAAGTTTTAATTGGGCTTTACTCGCATCGGTAGATGTAGTCCTTTAGCGCTTTTAAGGCGTTTTTAAAGGACGATCGCATGCGGTTGTTTCCTGAGAATTTTAAAAAGCTCATCGTAGTTCAGTGTTACTACAGTTTAGTATAAAAAGTTAAAATAAACAAGTTTGTTTATTTGAATGCCTTTTTCAGCCTATTTAGTTCTTTTATTTTGCCCTTTTCCCATTTTTAAGGTCAACAAAATCCTATCCCTGCTTATAACTCTTCGAATTTTTATCTAATCTGGAAATGCATCGGACTCAGTTATTAATTTATCGCCCTTTTCCAGAAATTGTAAAAAAAAATGTTTTTCAAGCAGTTTTACATACTTATTTTGAAGTTTTGTTGTAAAATGTTCATGGAATCATAGTATTATCCCGGGTAAATAAAATATTTTTTATCCCAAAATCGGTTCAAAATTGACTCTAAAAATGTGAAAATTGAAATGCGCAATGTTACTGAATTATATGTGTTTTGATCTACATGTATGATGTATGTATTAAAAAAAAAAATACAAAGAAACATTCATCTACGTAAGTTGTGAAGTGATGTGGGTGGCCCCATATGACATTCCTCACACTTTGTCTGCTTCAAAATGTGTTATATATGCACACTGGCTCCTTGAATTAAATACAAGCCTGCCGTGCAGACCTCTAAGGCTAAGATTTACGGTAGCATATAAAACAACCATATTTTTGTCTTATACGCCCACCTTTATCACGTTGTGCTCAACAGCTGTATATCATTCAACTTCGTTATTCAAAACGGAAATTGACTCGCCTATTAAAAAACGCCTATTAATTAAAGCTTTATTCACAACATTTCAAAAACACTCAAAACATCAATACAATATACCCAAAACATATTCAATTGCTGCTCTTATAGCAAACTTGCTGACTATTAAGAGTTTTTGGGCATGAATTCATGCATGGGTTCTTTATATTCGGGATGCATAGATCTGTACCCAAGTTCTTAATGAACGCTCTTCGTCGAAATTTTTTAACTTCACTGTGTGGATTGTTTGTTGAACATAGGTATAATGTAAGCTGCCAAAGCTTACATTATACCTTTTGCTTATATCCTCAAGGTTGTAAAACATGGCTAGTGGCCAACGTGTTGTTTCTTTTTTTTAAGTATATTGTGACACCATTTTATCCACAGTGTCCACGCCGCTCTTTGTCTTATTATAAGACAAGACATTTCTGGTTTTTTTTTATAATTCGGCATAGATGAATCTCGATCCATTGACAACATAAGAACTACAGCTTTTCCCTTGGCTGGAACATACGAGCACACTGTTGCATTGATTCCAAATCCAAACTCTTTAGAAAGCACCAGGCAATTACCGCTTGTTTTTTTTTCCAAAGTCCTCATTTTTGTTATTTTTCATGTGACTAGTTTCTGGAGCAATGGCAGCAAGTGAAGAAATTACCAACCGTTACTTTTTGGGGTACAATTAGGTCCTTAACGATCCACTCGCGTAGGTTCACGACTCTAGTGCTCCCCATTTTAGCAGTGTAAATTTGGCCATTTGGAGCATAAAATGTTGAAGCATCGCAAGTCCATCAGATTTTGATTCCATAATTTAACGGTTTCCATATTTTCCATATATTATATTCCATATGTCATCTTGTTTACTCTATTACAAGCAACTGCACATCCATGGTGATATTCTCATAAGGTCGAAAAAGCGCTCTCAAATTCGAGTTGATCATTTCGAAAATGCTCTTGTCGGTGCAACCTTTTCTTCCGATTGATAAACAAAAAAGTGCCAAAATAAGGTCCTCTCACTCTTTTATGCGTTACTTACCTATAGGATTTGTGCGGTAAAGGATCAACTATTTTGAAATATATTAGAAGCATACTGACGAATGCCCTACCGAGCTTAACCGTAATAAAAAAATAAACCTAAATAAAAGTGGATGACCGAATATTAGAAATTCGGAAAATATCTATTTAGCTACCTAAGTTTGGTACTAGATATTAACCTTTGAAGGTACGTACAGCCCCTTGGATGGCTTAATGACACTAGCGGTCATGGTCGAATTTGAACTGACGCTAGCCGTGAACCGTAATAAAGATATAAAATAACCTAAATAAAAGCAGGCGTTCGGTTTCGATTTACTTTCATAGGCACTACGATGACCGGCCGCGCGTGCTCATCGTAGTGTGAGATTCTTACTCACTAAAAAACCTCCCATTTTCCGTGTGAGACTATAACTAAGTTTCCTTAACAAGTAGTTCAAGCTTCTGTAGTAATCGCGTGTGGCAGGCTGCTTTCCAACGAAAGCACCTACTATACCGTCAAGTTATGCGGTTTCATCTTATGCTGCTAGATCCAACGGTCTCATTCGTTGTAGTCGGCGCGTAAGATTTGTCTGATCCAAAGTTCGGACAATTTCATTGTTGCAATGTCCGCGAAGTCGAGTACTAAGTTTGCGAGCAAAGTTTGTTACCTCATAAGTCACGGTTGCGATTTCAAGATCTCGGAGTAGTCGGAGTAGATCGCTATTTCTTATGTACCATGGAGCATTAACGATTACTCTGAGTGTCTTATTTTGAAAAGTTTCTAAAATAGATATATTTCTTGGTTAAGTACAACCCCAGAGTTGTATACCGTACGTCCAAGATGGTTTTAGCACTTGCTTATATAAAAGCAGTTTGTTATATACGCTTAGTTTCGAAAATCTTCCGATAAGCCAATTCATTTCTCTTAATTTGATTTCGAGCTCGTCGCGTTTCTTTTTAACGTGCGGCTTCCATTTAAGTTTTGCGTTTCAAGTTTTTTGCTAGAGTCATTCCTAGATATTTCGCTTCATTTGGGCATGGGATTTGTACCGAGTTGATGAATAAAGGTTTGTTGTTTATCTTTTTATAAGTAAAGTTAACATGCGTTGACTTAGTCTCGTTAAGGACGACTCGCCAGCTCTTCGTCCAGTCGCATATTTTGTCTAAAGCACGCTGAAGTTTCCCTGTTGATAATTCAATTGTCGTATCAATAGCGAGAATAGCAGTGTCGTCAGCAAACGTAGCTCAAATTTTTCTCTCATCGTGGGGTATGTCTCTTGTATAAATCAAAAATAATATTGGGCCGAGAACGCTTCCTTGCGGGACACCGGCATTTATCTCTTTGAATTTCGACTACTCATTTTCGTACCTTATGCGAAAGATTCTGTCTTCAAGGTAAGAACTAACATTCTATAGTTTTTCTGGTTAGTATAGCCTTAACTTGCACTTCAGGCCTTCGTGCCATACCTTGTCGAAGGCTTGCGATACGTCGAGAAAAGCGCTAGTACATATCTTTTTCGCTTCCAGAGCTTTTTCGATTTCGTTTGTTATTCGATAGACCTGGTCGATTGTTGAATGCTTTTTCCTAAATCCGAATTGGTGATATCCGGAATCAATCGTCTTTCTTCAATGATTGGTTGCAACCTTTTAAGCAACAGTTTCTCGAATACCTTAGATATTATCGGCAGTAGCGAAATAGGTCTGTATGACTTTTTGTCGTTCGGTCATTTTCCTGGTTTCGGAACCACTATGACCTCGGCCACTTTCCATTGCCTTGGAACGTATAAAATTCTCACGGAGCCGTTAATGATATAGAGTAGCTTGACCAAAGCTTTTTTCGGTAGGTCCTTTAGAATTTCGGTAGTAATTAAGTCGTAGTCAGGTGCTTTGTTGTTCTTCAGATTATTTATCGTTTGACAAAGTTCAGCCAATGACACGGTTTTTATTCTATAATTATCTTGTACCGCATAGGGATTGAGCTCCTCGACCAACGGTTCCCCGTCAAACGGTTTGAATGTTTCTTCTAGGTAATCTGCAAATAAATCCGCTTTTTCTTTGTCTTCTCTTGCCCATTCGCCGTTGGCTTTTCTTAATGGCGCAGAATGTACTATAGGCTTCTTAATGGACTTCACTGTTTTCCAAAGAGAGCAGTTCAAACCTTTATCGGCAGTCAAACTTTCGAGGTAAGCAGTAGTCTCGCGACCTTTAAAGTCTTGAAGTTCGTGCTTCAGTTTGTTAGAGTATTGGTTCAAGGTGGTCTTATCCGGGGGTGCTCGCGAACGTTGCCATCTCTTACGCTCTCCTCTTTTCGCATATTAGGTCTTCTATTTCTTGTGGATATACTGTTCCGCTGTTCTAACTCTCACGAGTTTTTCTATTTCGTCTTCTATTTCAAGTGGCGTTTTGAGTGGTAAATTCAAAGCTATGTTTTCTTTACAGTATTTTCTAAAGCCGTCCCAGTCGGTATTATTGTTACTTAATCTAGGCGCTCTTTCCTTTTTCACTAGGCTTCCGCCGGTTTTCAAAAGAACTGCCGAGTGATCTGAACAGACATCAAAGCGTTCTTCTACGTTTGTAAGGTAACGAGGTGCCCCCTTGGCGATGAAGAAGTTAACAAGGTCAGGTATTTTATTTCTATCGGTTGGCCAATATGTTGGCTTTCCTGCCACATTTCGTACTTGCTTTAAAGAGGACTCTGCCTCTTGTTGAATTGCACCGAGAGCCCCAAAAAGTATTTTTCGCGTTAAAGTCTCCGCCGATGATAAAGTTTGTACCGAGTGATTCAAAGAGAGAAGCAAGATCTTCATCAGCCAGGCGATACTGCGGAGGAAAATAGCTCGACGCGATGTTATAATCTAAGGGCCTCAATTTTACGGAGATTGAGCTTATTTGCATGGAATCCAGTTCTTTTTCTGCGTTTTTTGAGTGCTTAAAGCAGTCTTTGATGTAGAGAGAGGATCCGCCTTCGGAAGGATGATGATATATAATTCTTCCGTAGGAATACTTCTAGTTCGTCAATTTTTTTGCAAAAGGCAGTTTGCATTCCGTGTAATAATTTTGATTGACTTTCCCATATTCATGATTTTTTGTTATATGTTTTTCGAGGCTTAAACTCGAGCTCGCTTAATTTGTTAAATATTACTTGATTTACTTTCGTTTGTTGCTCAAGCTTTTCTAAGATCATAAGTAGAATTTGAGAGACCGAATCTGGTGCGGCCGATTGTTGCTCATTTTCATGTGAAGCGACTTGAGCGTACGATCTTGGACCACCAAGTGTGGATTTTCCGGTTGAACTTGGACCAGCGACGTTTTCTTGTGCTGTTTGAACCTTTTCTTTAACCAATCCCGTACTCTTGGTCGACTTAGGGGTTTTTGGTTTGTGGGTTTAGTAAGGTTTGGACCCTTTTGTTCAATACTTTTCTTTGGAGCTTCATGCCGTTCTTGTAACTCTATGGCGATTTCGCATCCTCAGTAGCTCGCTGGGTGACTTCCGCTACAATTGGCGCAGACCGCTGGAGCCTGAATGCTGACATTGCAATCTGTCGAAAGATGTTCACCGGCGCATTTAACGCATCGCGGTTCTTTTTGGCAGTACGCTTGCGTGTGTCGGAAACCTTGGCATCGTTTGTATTGAGGTACTTTTCTGTTGCCCTTCCGCTTGGGCTCGATTTTGAACTTAATGTTAAGGATTGCTTTTATTTTGTAAATCTCGCTTATGTTTTCAGTTCTATCAAAAGATAGCATGAAAATTGGCAGACCGCGCCTGACAACAGCAGAATCTTTACCATCGTCCGTATGTTGCTTCTCTTTATTTATTATGTTCACGGCGTCAAGAATTTTAAAGCCTTGGGCTTGAACATCTTCTATTACTTGTTCCTTAGTGCAGGATAGGTGTAGTCCCCTCGCGATAACCCGCAGCGTCTTTTCGAGATGATTTTCATACGGAAACCATTGAACTTTCTCTGTATTTAACTTTTGTGACAGCGACCGATAGGCGTCAGAGTCATCGACGTGAACTTTCCATACATTGTTCCGAAGCGATGTTAAGTTATATTTCGTCCCAAGAGTATTTTTAAGGATGTATCGTAACTTTCCGTAGTCCGCGACCCCGACGACATTTATTGCAGGTGGTCGATAGTTTTTTTCTTGGGTTTTCGCTGTCGCTTTTTTTGGCACGACTAGTGTTTCTTCTTTCTGCTCCACGGTTTCTACTTCAGGTGAAGAACCAGCTTTTCGCTTCTTGGTAAGCCTTTTCTTAAAGATCGGATTCATTTCGCGTGCAAGCTCTTCCTCGTCCGTTCGAATCGGCGTTTTGGTGCTTCCTCACATTCTATAGTTAGGGGATTCCTTAAGACTTCGTTTTCTTTACGTAACGAATCTACTTCAATTTTAAGTTCATGGTAGAGACGTTCCATTTCATTAAGCTTAGCATTATTCATTAGGAGTTCATTATTTTCCGCTTCAAAGCATTTAATTTTCGCTGAGTCCTGGTTAACCGGCGGACTTCCTTTCCCGGAGACGTTCGATCCAGCTGGTGGAGATCGAGGTACCCTTGATCTTTTCAAAAAGGGATTTATAAGCAATAAATGGCTCTCCCCAGAATCCGTAGAGCCTACCTCCAGTGAAACAGGAGTGCCACCTGGGGTAATAATATCTTTTGTTTTGTCCATTGCATATCTTGTATGTGGTACGCGCTCGGCATACGGAGGGTGGATTTTAGTCGCGTCTTACGACAGGCATGCCTTACCTCGGGTATATTCTAACCGAAAGAACTATTAGAAAAAAATAATTGCTTTGCTCGGCCTGAAAATATCTGGTCTGGTTAGGCATAAAACTATTATAACATATGGACAGCTCCCTTGATGCTGTATCCGGTCTTCGTGTGTCAAATTGTCGGTAGCCGCAAACCGTAATAAAGAAAAAAAATGACAAGAAAGGAGGCGTTGGGTTTTTTACAAATATGGTCGTGACCCAAAGTCTTGTATGAACAAAAGGTGAAACTGAGCGTTTTCTACATAAAATATTCAGCAATTTTTTTCTATTCGAGCAAAGATATTGAGTAAACTGCATTTGAAAATTTACCCTTAAAATAGATGCCACGCCCACTAGAGGAGGTTTACCAATTAAATTTGTCTTTTTTGTATCTCACATTCATCAGGATATGCCAAATGTCAAATTTCAGCCTTTTAGAACGTCTTACACTTTTGAAAACTCTGGAGGTAGTTGCACATTTAGACTGATTGTGGGCGTTTCCTTGGGCGGATTTAAAAAAATTCTTACACTTGTACTGTTTCGCAATGCGTAGACCTCACGTACGACATACAGACGGACGGACGGACGGACGGACGGACGGACATGGTTCATTCGATTCAGAATTCGGTCTCAATCATATGCCCTTAAGGTCTTGGGGGTCTACCATTATTTTTTTTTTTTTCTTCCTTTCCTTTCTCTTTCCTTTCCTTTTCTCCTTTCCATTCCTATTCCTATTCTACTACTAAATGCTTCAATTTGGAACGAAAATATTTAATAAATTGCATTTAAATAATTACTATTTAATTCGATGCCACGCCCACTAGGGATAGTCTGCGGACTTTATTTTTAATTTTAAATTCTTACAATCATTAGGATTTGCTAAATGTATAATTTCAGCTTTTCACGACGTCTTACAGTTTTGAAAGCACAGGAGGTTGTTACAGGAGATTATGGGCGTGTCTGCGGTCAGATTTGAAAAATTTTAACTTGTATTGCTTCGGGTGACAGAGAGCTTATGTACAAAATTTCAGCTTTCAACATACGGACGGACGGGCATGGCTCATTCGACTCAGAATTCGGTCCCGATCATATGCCCTTAAGGTGCAAGGCCGTAGCCAGAGAAATATTTCGGGGGGATTTGATCTTTGAAAAATATTTTTTTGTACTCTACCCAGGGTATATATGTATTAAGTTTAAGTTTGTAACGCATTGAAGTTATCACCGTTAGAAGACCCTTAAGATGTTATGGCGTATTCTTTTGAACACCGAATTGCCACACCGAGCTGCCAAATTATACTCTGTGTTCGTGACAATTCCAGCGTGGTGTACACGCGGTTTGATTGTTTACAGAACGACAAATACTGCACCGGTGAGCAATCATTACTTAAATGTCAACTTGCTTTGACTTCATTTTTTTAGTTTTTTTTTTTCACTTCGTAACGTGATTTTGTTTACGTCGGTTTTTTGTACGTTTTACTTAAAATGAATTTTGATAGCTCTTAATTTGAGTTTTATCGATTTCATACAATTTCAGTCGTGTTGTAAATAATCACGAATGAAAATTGAGTCGAAATGTCACTTCACATACACAATCAAAGCTACACCCAGTCTCCACCGTCAAAAACGACGGTGGCGAAATTTCGAATCCCTGTGATCCCCCCCCCCTCCCTGGTTACGGCCTTGTTAAGGTGGGCATATGATCGAGACCGATCATTGGGGTCTATCGTTATTATTTCTCTATGTTACATTTTCGCCTGTATCAAACTTAATATACTCCACTCCTGTGGTATAGGGTATTACGAGTGGAGGGCTACAATCCGCTTAGGCGAATCGTTGGATACCCCATCCCAATTGACCACTTTCAAGATCCGAATTGTGTAATAATTCTTGGTTGTTAAATTTCAGTTTCTATTAACTTCAACTGTATTTAGAATTTCTCAGTTAAAGAATCTTCTTTTTTAAAAAGGGGCGTGGCATCCACCCCTTTTCAATAATATCGTTTTTTTGTTTATATTTTTTATCAAGAGTGGTATACACGTGTTGATTGCATTTCCAAATTAAAAATTTGGTTTATACTTAAAAACGCCCCCAAAAGTGGGCTCAGCAAAAATTTATTTATTTTAATTTATAGTTTTCACCCATATCTGAACATTTTATAGCGCAAGTTTTTTGGATTCAAAGAAAATATATCGAATAAAAACCGTTTATTAAAATGCAAGTGAAATATGACCACGCCCTAAAGGGGGCGGTTTTGCGCTATTTTTGAAATCTCACCCTATTTTTGAAAATCACCCATCGTCAGGGTTGTCAAAGTTATGACAGAATAAGCACAAATTTTATTCGTATCGGAATTTTATTCGTTATCTGCAAGAGTTACAACAAATTTTTGCCATTTCTGCTTTATTTCCCCTGTTTTGAAACATTTTCTTTGTCGGTCAGCGAAGTTTTTTTCGTTTTTGTCTATGGCGAACCGAGAAACTCGAACAGCGTCGACAAAGGCTCAATGCCAAAATTCACCTGCTGTATCACGCATAGGCACTGGTGATAAGAACCTACTTAAATCATTAGAAGCAGCCATCAACAAACTAACTTTGCAGTAGATCGAGTTAAGAAAATTTATCAAGGCAGAAAATGGCAAATTTGCTAAAAAACTAGAAAAACTAGAGCGAAAGTTTCACGATAACTTTGAAGAAATACGCGCGACTGTGACAGACCTGTCTGACAGAGTTCATCAGCTTGAGGTGACACCTGAGACTCCCGCCGCATCTACATCCACATCCACTTTCAACGAATTATTCTTGTATGAACGAATAGACGAGTTGGAACGCGAAAAAATCTCAAGAAATGCAATTATTCGAGGTGTCCCAAGAATGGAGAACGAAAATCTACAAAAAATTTTCACCAAACTGTGTGTTTCCGTAAAGTGCGTAAATTCCGTAAATTTTCGGGCAAGGTTAGGAGGAAAAACGACCGAAATCAACACATATATAGCGATTATTTTCAACTGCACCGCGGATAAAAAATTGCTCTTAAATTCTATCCATCAAACGAAGGTCTAACAAGCAATCGCATGATTCTGCGGAAAGCTCTGCAGCTCAAGCGAGGGAAAAAGTTTTCGAGCGTGAGAGTCTACATCCGAATCAGCGATGGAGTCAACACAGAACGAGAAAAGACACTTGTGATAAGATCAATTCAAAGCTAGGACTTAATTGCCAACACGACACCGCATAATGTTTAAACAAGTCATGATTAGTAAGATGCTCTTGTTACACGATTTATTTTACTTCTTGTATTCTTTTTTGCCTGTTTTATTATTTATTTTTTGCCTGTTATTATCTTTTTGTAAACTTTGGCCATATATCTGATTCCCTATTTTGTGCTATGTTACTCGTATATTTTTGGGTCCTTACACTATTCTTCTATGAGTACGATAAGACAAAGCAATAATACTTCTGCAACTGGCACATTAATGCACAAAGTCTTTTCCCTAAAATAGACGAGTTTAGACATTTGTTTGTTGGTCATTCAGTTGATATTGTGTGTGTTTCCGAAACATGGCTCTTATATGATGTCAAAAATCGATCGATTTAAAAAACTAAAAGGTTATGAATTAACTCGCTCTGATAGATACGATCGTATTGGTGGTGGGGTTGCAATTAAAATTCGAAAATCTACTAAATTTAAGTACGTTGTGGAGTCAAATCCCAGATCTAAATTTCAATATCGGTTCATCGAAATTGTAAATACCGCGAAGAAATGTTTTTCTGGTGTTGTCTATAGAGCCAAACGAGATATAGATTTTTCTGAGCTTTATGTAAACCTTGAGCAATATTCGGCCCTTTACGAGGAAATCATATTGTGTGGTGACTTTAATAGTGACCTCCTATCCGAGGACCGCCAAATGAAAACATTTGTTGACAAAACGAAAGCTCTTAGCTAAGTTTCGCTCAACAATCAGTATCCTACCCACTCTTTTACCGACTCTGCGGCTACATTGCTGGACTTCTTTCTTGTTAATAATTCTAAAAATGCTTTGCTCTATTCTCAGCTGTCGGCCACTGGATTCTCCTGACTTGATTCTTGCATCATTTAATATTAAAATACTTAGAATTGTTTTTATACTCCCATCCCATAGGATAGGAGGTATATTAAGTTTGTCACATAGTTTGTAACACGGTGAAATAATAATGGAAGACCCCCAAGACCTTAATAGCATATGATCGAGACCGAATTCTGATTCGAATGAGCCTGTCCGTCCGTCCGTCCGTCTGTATGTCACATGTTTTTAGGCCTTAAATTTTGAGCTAGGGTGCTGAAACTTCGTACGTAAGGTCCAAAGTGTAAAAATTTTTGAAATCCGCTTAAAGACACGCCAACAATCGGTCTAAATGTGCAACTACCTCAAAGACACAAAAAAGAAAAATTTAATCGGTAAACCTCCTCTAGTGGGCGTGTCATTTTTTTTAATAGTAAATTTTCAAATGCAGTTTACTCAATATTTTTGCTCAAAATTAAAAAAAATGCATAATATTTTATGTAGAAAACGCTTAGTTCTACATTTTGTTCATATAAGACTTTGAGTCTCGCCCATATTTGGAGGCAGAATTGAAGAAAAATCTAAAATTTGCCTGAAAAACTTAATTTCGACTTGCCTTGAGCTTAATTTAGGGAAGCATGAAACAAAAAAAGTAGCTGGTTAGGTAAACGAGACTTCAGTCCAGATTTCGTTTACATAAAGTTTTTAGCCACGCCCCCTTTTAAGGGTCGATTTTTCAAAAATATTGAATTTGGATCAAAAAATTTCATTTTTACGTACATTTAAGTGTAACTTGGATATATATTATAGATATAAATATATTATTTGGATATATATGTATTATATATATTCGCATGACACGAAGCTAACGTACGCAATTTCGGCTCCCTAGCTCAAAATTTAAGGCCCAAAAAACATGTGACATACAGACGGTCAGACATGGCTTATTCGATTCAGAATTCGGACGCGATCATATATTTTTAAGGTCGTGGGGGTCTACCATTATTATTTCCCCGTGTTACGAACTATCTGACAAGCTTAATATACCTCCTGTCCTATGGAATGGGGTATAAAAAATGAAATCAACACATGGAAATCGTTATCTTATAAAATGTTTGAGCAAAATATGCGATAGCATTTTGAATAATTTTCGGTTAAGCCACGTTTTTAATTTTAATGAGAACAATTCTGAACTCACCCCGAAAGTTTCGCTTCGAATTACATCAAGCATGGTCACCGGGAAACTGCTGTGATTGCGTTACAATTGAGATTGGCTCCGCAGGTTGTAAAGGTGCGTCGACGCCGACGGTTCTAGCTCAACCTCTTGTTGTTGAGGTGCATATAGTTGTAAGCAAACCGTGCTCACTACATCGCAAGGTGTTTTTACCACTGCCCAGAGTGGGCGTGTGATGTTTATTACGGGCTCCCAGGTGCGAGAGAGTTTGAGACTATCATCGCGATCTTGAGCCAAAACCTTGGCCTGATCAAAATGGATCCTGTGTTGTTCGTCTGGATTATCCAAGATATGCTCACATATAGCTGGCTTTTGCCTCTGTTTCTTAGTACCACACGTATGTGTTCTTTTAAGCGGGTCGCAATGCTTCTCCGCGTTTGCCCCACATAAGAAGACCCACAGCTACAAGGGACAGATAAGACGCCCGGTATTTGAAGTGGAAAGTGGTCCTTTGGTGATATGAGGTAGACGCTGACCTTTTTTGGTGGTAAAAATATGGATTTTACACCATATTTCCTTAGCACTTTCCCGACTCTGTCTGGTACACCTTTGACGTAATGCAAAAAGACTTTTTTCTCCAAATCGCTGTTGTCCTTTTCTTTTGGCTAATCTGGTTAGCCCACAAAAGTGGGCGGAAGCACATACAATATATACATAAAAGTTAGAAAATACTAGTATCTACAGCTTTTGTTATACAATTTTTGGTCAAATTTCATATATATTTATTGAAAAACAGTCATTTTAAGCTAAAATCCCTTAAAAAGTGGGCGTGGTCAATGAAAAAGCTAAAATTTTTTAGCTACCTTAAAGACAATTATAAGGCAATGTTACGTACCAAAAATGAATGCGCTAGCGCCATTGTAACATAGCTAAAATTTGCAAAATGGATTTTTTTAAATTGGAGATGGTCGCACATACAGGCCTGTAGAGGGCGTGTCTGTAAGCGGATTCAGTTTATTTTCATACTTGATCTGAAGGATTGGACTTCCAACCAACCCACAAAATTTCAGCTCTCTGCCTTAAAATTTAAGGCCTAAAAGTTGTTTACATACGGAGGGACGGACGGACGGACGGACGGACATGGCTTAATCGATTCTCCTGTCGGTCCCATTCATATTTCTAAAAGGTCTTAGGGGTCTACGGTGATTATTTCACTGCGTTACAAACTACACATCAAACTTAATATACCCTGGGTCGGGTATAAAAAGTATTTGAAAACCAGTGAATAAGTGCAACAGGTTGTACGCAGAAGTAACAGTCCGTAAAGCAGACCGTTGAATACCCTATCCTATCCCACATTGTAAATATGGGATAGGATGGGGTATAACATCATTGCTGATGTTATTGCTATTTTTTGACATTTTCTAAGTAAAGCAAACATCAAAAAGGGGCGTGGGTCCAACCGCCCCTACAACAACCCATTAATATTAACACTGTCTTTTCGACTGCCGTCGGAGCACGGATTTTAGAGGCCCGAACATTCATTTTTAATATACGCTCCGACTCTTGTAGCTCGGTATCCGACTCGCTCGGAAATCTCGGAAATCTGAGCATGAGTGTGGCTGCTAGCCAGTGAACTGCCACTGACGTGACGGAATACTCTTGTGGTTGAACGGGCTCTTGAAGAGGCGGGCTCTGAGGTGCACCTAACTAAGGGTCGGCGGAAGGGGAAAAGGAAGAGGTAGATCGATAAGGCGCTCAAAGAAGCTTTACGCGCTGAAGGCGCTGCTAGTCCGGTCGGCTCTTCGGCGTATTCCATGAAGCGGGACTGGTCGGTCGGTAAAAGTTTCACCAACTGAAGCAAATCAGTCCTCTACATCGGCCATCGCCTCCTCTTCTGCTGAGCTGAAAAGCCAGAAAAACTCCAAGCTCATTACGAGTAACACAACCCCTCAGACCCATGTGTCTACTTGCACCCGGTCTTCGAGTGATGCCGGTGCTTCTCCCATTGAAGGTTGCAGTGCTAGCGGACCGAAACCGGACGTCGCGAGCACTCCCACGGGCATGAGTCCAGGAAGCGCACAAGCCGTTAGTGCTGCTTGTGCACTGGTGATGGATACTGGTGATGTGACCTTAACAGGCTGCAGTACTAGTAACAGAACTGTGTCGACGCAGGCGATCCTGATGGTCAGTGTGCCACTGGAAAAGTCTTCGAACGCACTGCAGCTAAGGTGGGAGATCAGAGGCCTTCTTATCGAAATGCTGCTGTCTCGTCTTTAGCAGTTCGAATTGGGAAAGCAGGTAATGACAACAGTTTGAGTGCTGCGAAGTGTGAACACTGCAAAACTAGACTGTTAGAACTTGCGGAGGCAACTAATGTTTGCATTCAGGTGGAAAGCTGTGGTTTGAAGGACGAAACCTTTTGAGTGAAGACCTCAGCGCAGCAAACCTCTGGCTATGCAGTATGCAGCCGAAAAGCCATCCCCTTGGGACCTCAACTTGCGGCATGTATTACAAAAACATGCATAACATCCAGGACCATGACTTTCAGGAACCATGTGTGTGGAAAGGTAACATCTGTGGTCTTGGTGGATTGGGTGCTTCACACGACATTCTTAACTGTAAGAAGTCCGAAATACCTAGGACTTGTCTTATCGCATCGAAATCCTTAGAGGCCGACACGATCGAAAGGTTTTGTGCCCAAGATCTGGTTGCTGCCTCTATTTCCTGCCATGCAAATGGGAAACTTTTATTGTTGCCTATTTCCTTTATAACTCTCTAACTCCTCCTGACATTACCATCAATAATTTGTGTCATAGACCCACTTTTGTTACCGCCTGGAGCAACAGGTAATGGACCTTACCCTGTCAAACAAGTTTTCAAGGATTATCGCAAAATGGAGGGTATCGTCAGATAGCACCCTGTCAGATCACATAAACATTGAGTTTCAAATCAATTGCGAGGTTCTACCTTTGCAGGAGAGCAGAAATCCGAGAAAAACGAATTGGTCACAGTTTAGAGAGGAACTTGGCCACTCTGTTCAAGTTCCACTCAAACTGAGTTCACGACAAGGGGTAGAGATGTCTGCTCAAAATCTGAACAGCATGCTTACCCGCTGTTTTGAACTCGCGTGCCCAGATACGAAAAACTTCCGTAGAAAATCGGTACCTTGGTGGAATGCCGAACTGCAGCGTATTCGCAAAGAGACCAGGAAGTGCCTGAATCGGTCCTTAAAAACCAATTTAGTAGAAGACTGGAATCTATATATAGATTATATATAGATTCCCTTCAAATCATTTTGCCTATATCTATATATAGGCAAAATGATTTGAAGGGACTTATTCGCAAGTCAAAAAATGATTCTTATAAACAATTTTGTGAGGAGATCGAATCTCTAAGTAAAACTAGTCTTGTGAAAATTCTTCAGAGGAACAGACCAAGCAGACTCGTTTCAGTACTCAAACCTGATGGCACCTACACTGAGACCAAGGCGGAGACCTTCAGTCTTCTCCTTGAGACTCACTTGCCTGGAAATCAGATCACCACGTGCTCTTCAGTGGTACCGGCAACGTTGGCCACTGCAGAACCAGCGAACACAACGCGGCTTAACTGGTACATTGCAGTGGTGACTGAATATGCTATTAAATATGCTATTGCATCTTCTGCGAGCTTTAAGTTACCTGGTCCAGGTGAGAATCTACCCAGTTATGCTGAAGAAAGGTTTAGGTCAGCTGTTGCCCACGTTGAAAAGTATTTGCACTGCGAGCTTTGCCTTGGCTTACATACCCACCCTTTGGCGTATGGTTAAAGTCGTTTTCATACCAAAACCTGGTAAGTCAGACTATAGCCTAGCAGAAAGTTTCAGACCCATAAGTCTGTCTTCTTTCGTGCTGAAAAGCTTAGAGAGACTGGTTGAGCTGCGCGTGCGCAAGGTTGCTCTTCCTTTGCAGCCTCTTTCTGAGATGCAAAACGCTTATCAGCGCTGAAAGTCCTGCGAAACTGCGCTCCAGAACCTTGTTGGTAGGATTGAATGTGCTCTTGACCAGAAGGAGTACGTGCTGGGCGTTTTCGTCGATATTGAGGCTGCTTTTGATAACGCGACGTTTGACAGCATGTGTAACTCAGCCAGACAACATGGTGTAGATGAAACATTAGTTCGATGGATAAGGGCAATGCCAATGAACAGGACGCTGATAACCGATGCAGATTGTGGCAAGTGCATTATAACTGGGGTAAACAAGGGCTGCAAGGTGGCGATCTGTCTTCCCTTTTATGGTGCATGGTGGTAGACTCTCTTCTATCGGCTCTTTACCTTCCTGGAACCTACACACAAGCCTACGCGGATGATGTGGCCGCTCTTTCTGTCGGCTCAAACCTAGGGACTGTGTGCTCTCAGGCGCAGAGATCCCTAGACTTGATCGATGATTGGTGCACTAGGAATGGGCTTTCAGTGAATCCTCTTAAGACTACGGTTGTTCTCTTTACGAGAAGTAGGAACGTCTCTGGTCTGACTTAACTAGTGCTTAAAGGTGTCACTATCCCGATATCCGATGAAGTCAAATATCTGGGAGTAATCCTTGATAGAAAACTTCTATGGTCCAAGCATGTTGAATCCAAAACCGAAAAAGCATTGTCCACGTTCTGGCAGTGCAGAGGCGCTTTTGGCAAGACATGGGGCTTATCTCTAAAAAGGGTCCTCTGGATCTATACGGCCATGGTTAGACCACTCCTCTCATACGCAACGGTTGTTTGGTGGAGCAGGCTTTCGCGGAAACGTTTTACTGCCTCTTTTGCCAAACTGCAAAGAACGGCTTGTCTTGGCTTCACAGGGGCCTTCCCTAGCACGCCGGGCTCTGCTCTAGATGCTTTGATGAACCTCCCCCCCCCCCCTTATCATGGGGTGTACGCTGAAAACCATCTTTCGCTTAAAGAGAGGTGGTGTTTGGTACCACACGCATTGGAATTTTGAAGAACTTGTTCGAGAATTGTCCTTTGACCCCTGTCTTATGGACATGCCATTTGACGCAATGACCCCAGAAATCCTTTTGCGACAAAATTACCAAGTCAACTTTCTTCAGGTAATGGAATGGCTTCGGCCAGGCTCTGAGCCAGGGAAAGAATGCCATCGTATTTTCACGGATGGCTCCAAAACCGGACAGGGGTCTGGTGCTGGAGTCTTTGTGGAAAGCGAGAACATTAGACTCCACTACCCCTTAGGTAAATATGCGTCTGTCTTCCAAGCGGAGATTTTCGCTATCCTAATGGCTATGCGCTATATTGTGACTAACAGGTGGAGGGCAAGAAGCATATGCGTTTGCAGTGACAGCCAAGCCGCTCTAAATGCGTTGCTCAACCCTCTTACCTCGTCCAAGATAGTGCTCGAACTCAAGAATTCGTTGAACTTAGTCGGAAGGCTAAATGCAGTGAATCTTGTTTGGGTTCCAGGTCACACTGGTATCCACGGATATGAGATCTCTGATGAGCTTGCCAGACTTGGCTCAGAAGAGGTTTTCTTAGGACCCGAACCTGCTTTAGGCATCTGTTGTCACGTCTGCCATTGATACTTGGGTTTCTCGTGAGCACAGGGCTCGTTGGCGTGACTGCGATAGGTGCAGACAGACTAAACGACTACGCCCGGACATCCGCGAGGGGTCAGCGTCTTTTCTTCTATCTCTAAGGAGAATCAATTGCAGACTTCTTGTAGGCGTTCTTACCGGCTTCCAAGCTTTTGCTAGACACTTGAATGTGTTAGGCTTAAACAAAACCACCACCTGTCCTGCCTGTGGAGAGGACGACGATACAGCGGAGTACTTCCTGTGTAGTTGTCCTGCCTTTGCTCGCATCAGGTGGCGGATCTTTGGGACTGAGCGCCGAACACCTAAGCTCTTTATCACTGAAGTTCCTTCTCATCTTTCTTCGAAAGACGGGTAAACTTAATACATTAATGTAAGGTTTCTACATGGTAAAACAGTGGACTAGTAGTTGTATTTGAGTCCTCCATCAGATAGTAGCAACCTTCAACAAAAACGAAAACGAAAAAAAAAAAACCAGTGAGTAAGTGCTACACTGTGTACGCAAAAGTTACAGTCCGTAAAACGGACCGTTGAATACCCCATCCTATCCCACATTGTAAATGCTGATGGCATAGTTATTTTTTGACATTATATAAGTAAAATGCAAACTTCGAAAAGGGGCGTGGTCCAGCCGCCCCTTATTACAAACTATTAAATATAAGATATATACACAGATATTTCCAAGTTACACTTAAATGTACGTAAAACCAGTGAACTCTGGTGCAACTCTGGAGGTAGTTGCACATTTAGGCCGATTGTGGGCGTGTCTTAGGGCGGATTTAAAAATTTTTACACTTGTACTGCTTCGCATGACGTAGACCTTACGTCCTTCCGTCTGTATGTCACATGTTTATACGCCTTAAATTTTGAGCTAGTGTGCTGAAACTTCGTACGTAAGGTCCAAGTCATGCAAAGCAGTACGAGTGTAAAAATTTTTGAAATCCGCCCAAAGACACGCCCACAATCGGTTTAAATGTGCAACTAACTTAAGAGTCTTCAAAACTGTAAGAAAGGTTGCAATTCGACATTTAGCATCTTCTAGTGAATGTAAGACACAAAAAAGAGAAATTTAATTGGTAAACCTCCTTTAAGGGTAAATTTTCTAATGCAGTTTACTCAATATTCTTGCTCGAAATTGAAAAAAATTACTTAGTATTTTATTTAGAAAACGCTTAGTTCGACATTTTGTTAATACAAAACTTTCGGCCTTGCACACACTTGGAGGCAGAATTGAAGAAAAACCTAAAATTTTCCAGAAAAACTTAGTTTCGAATGGCCTTGAGCCTAATTTAGGAAAGCATGAAACAAAAAAAGTAGCTGGTTAGGTAAACGAGAGATTTCGTTCACATAAAGTTTTTAGCCACGCTCACTTTTAGTGGTCGATTTTGCAAAAATATTGAATTTGAACCAAAAATTGCATTTTTACGTACATTTAAGTGTAACTTGGAAATATCTGTGGAAATACCTTATAATTAATAGTTTGTAATTAGGGGCGGTTGGACCACGCCCCTATCGAAGTTTGCATTGATTATAAAATGTCAAAAAATTACTATGCCATCAGCATTTTGCAGGGTGGGGCCGATATTCAACGATATTCAACGGTCCGTTTTACGGACGGTAACTTCTGCGTACACACTGTAGCACTTACTCACTAGTTTTTATTACTTATTGTTTCCTTAATTAGGCCTTTGGCAAGTCGAAACTTCTTTTCGATTTAAAAATTCAAGGTTTTTCTTCAATTCTGCCTCCAAATGTGGGCGTGCCCCAAAATGTTCCGTAAATGAAATGCAGATCTAAGTGTACCCTAAGTGTAAGTTTAGTAACATTTTTTTAGATTTCGAATAAAAATATTAAATAACATGCATTTGAAAATTTGCCCTTTAACCCGATACCACGCCCACCGGAGAAGGTTTATCGATTTAATTTTCGTTTTTTCTGTCACAATCATAAGGAGATTCCAAATATAAGTTTTCAGCCTTGTAAGACGTCTAACAGTTTAAAAGTTCTGGAGGTAGTTGCACGTTTAGACAATTGTGGGCGTATCTGTGGGCGTATCTGTGGGCGTATCTGTGGGCGGATTTTAAGCTTTGAAAAACACGTGAAATACGGACGGACGGACGGAGGGACGTGGCTTATTCAATTCAGAATTCGGTCACGATCATGTGCCCCTAGGGTTTGCATGGTTTATTGTTAGACATGGTTTATTCGATTCAGAATTCAGTCTCGATCATATGCCCATAAGGTCTTGGGGGTCCACCGTTATTATTTTACCGTGTTACAAACTATGTGACTTAGTATACCTCCAATCCTATGGGATGGGGTGTAAAAACGGTGTGAGAACTACTTTTCTTATGAAGTATATGGGGCTGCATATGGGGCCTACCAACTAGAGACATAAACCAGTCAGTAAGTGCTACAGTGTGTACACAGAAGTTACAACGGTCCGTTAAACGGACCGCTGAATACCCCATCCTATCCAACTTTGTAAATAATTGCTATTTATGTTATTTTCTTACGATTTGTGGTTAAATAATACCTCGAAAAGATGTATGATCCAACCGCCCTTGCTATTAGATATCTCCAAGTTTCGCTAAAATTTAAGCAAATATGTACATACGTAACTTTTTGTTTCAAATTCAATATTTTCGTGAATTCGACCCCTGGCTAAAAATTTTGAAAGAGTTGAATATAGACCTCAATCTCACTTACCTAGAACGCTTATTTTTATACCCCGTCCCATAGGATAATGGTTATATTAAGTTTGTCACATAGTTTGTAACACGGTGAAATAATAATGGTAGACCCCCAAGACCTTAGGGGCATATGATCGAGACTGAATTCTGAATCGAATAAACCATGTCTGTCCGTCGTCCGTGTCATATGTTTTAAGGGCTTAAATTTTGAGCTAAAGAGCTGAAATTTTGTGCACTGGCTGTTTGTTATCCGAAGCAGTACAATTGTTAAAATTTTTTAAATCTTCCCACAGACACACCCACAATGGGTCTAAATGTGCAACTACCTCCAGAGCTTTCAGAACTTTATGACGTAAGAGGGTAAAATTTGACATTTGTGCTTAACGCCATTAAAATGTGTCTTAATTATGTCCTAATGCCATTAAAATATGTTAAATTTTTGCCGCTTACGACGCACGTCTTACACTTTTGAAAGCAATATAGATAGTTACGCACTTAGGACAAATGTGGGCGTGTCTGTAGGCGGACCACAAAATTTTAAAAATATTTTAAAAACGTGTATTGATTCAGATGACAAAGAGCTTACTTGCGAAAAAAGAGCTTACTCTACCGCATACGGCGCCAAATATGGCTTCGTGTATTTATGCTCCATTTTCTCCTTATTTAAAAATTTTTTTAAACACAAATGATATTATTCTGGGTATTTTTGAGAGTACAAATAGGTAATTTTCGTATGAGTGTGATGAACAAGAAGGTTTGATATCCATGCTCGAAGATCAGTCGTTTGCTCTTTGGCGTTAAAAACAAAAGCATGAAAAAATTTCTTATTTCAAATGCTAATAACGTTTGTGTTTTTTGGGTTTAGTGATAATAAAATTATATTTCTGATAGTGTATCTAATTCTCTTAATGACAAATGTACTTTTACCAAAAAATATATATATATCTAAGTTTGTTGGTTTAAGAGGTAAGAGTGCGCAAGCCATATTTTACGAGCTACGAGCATTTTTTGGTGTTACTTTTTCTTTCAGTTTTTTTTTTTTCTTAAAATTATTTCTCTATTTTTTCGACGATCTCCACCTTTTACCTGTTTTCTTTAAATAGGTCAAAAAGGATAAGGCATTGGGAGCAGATTTGAATATAATTTCGGGAGCGGAAATGTTTTTTATAGGCAAAGTGGCAACATTATGGTGAAGACTGCCAAGAAATAGAGTGAAAGAAACAAAAACAGAATTTTTTTTGAAGGCATGGACATGTTCCTCTTATTTGGAAGTATACATACGAAAAACCATAGGCGACTGCAGGTTTTTTCCAGGGGGGGAAACAAGGGACTCTGACAAAAAAAAAAACACAATAAAATTATCGTAGTTGTCAAAATTTCCTAGTTAAAAATATGCTTGATGATATATCCAAGAGCTAGGGAAAAGTGACCCCGCAGAATTTTTGTAAAACGAAGACACCATTGGAGTTTTTAAAGTTTTTTTTTTTGCACAGATGATTTGATAACTTCTGTAATAGATAAGTTGAATAAAACGGCCCTCAAAGATGATCTATTTAAAGCGGCTGATAGATATCATAAAGAATCAAAAACAATTCAGATAAAAGGTAATATTTATATCCTGTTTTTCATTTAATTCTTCAACCATTCCTGATCAAACCTGATCAAGAGGTTACAACTATCGTTGTAACAGAAAAGCATTTAAAGCTCTTATGCTTACAATACAAAGGAGTTCTGATCCGGGTTTGGATATCCAAGTTTGGCCTTCTATTTTTTAACGGATTTCGAGTGGCTTTTCATGACAAATTTACCCTTGGAACTTTGTCAGACCTTTGAGAAGCAGAAGTAAGGAAAAAACTTAGAGTCCGAGTGCCCAATGCACGCCATGCACAGCAGCTTCAAACAGAAATCACTGTTCCATTCAGGGATGTCCGGCACTCGAGCAAACTGGGTAGACATTAAGACTTATTTTGATTTATTTATGGCTTGCATTTTGATTTTACCATAATACTTGTATGGGTATGAATTTATGGTTTAAAGCCCGGTTTAGCTCTCTTACTACGTCAAGGTAGGAAGAATAAGAGGGCACTTAAGAAGGTAGCACTCAAGAAACTTTGATACTTTTTCTATCGTTATTTATTACTTTTCGTTTTGCTTTCAAAATATGTATCAATAATTCCTGCAACATTCATTTAGATCCTTATCTTTTTTTTTAGGTTGGTACCTACTAGTTTTGAAAAATGCATAACCTCCTCTGACAGCTTCGCATTACAATTATTAAAACAACAAGAACTAAAAAAGCTACGCACAGCATTCGTAACCATTAGGATAGATATAAAATAACTTTACATAATTCCAAGCAACATAATTCTTTATTCTTTCCTTTATCATCCTCCCTTTCATTTGTGTCCTCTTTCTTATCAGAATTATATTCACAGGCACAACAACAGCCACCAAAAAAGTGTTCAACTTTGAAGCCAATTCAAAATAAACGAACGATTAGACATTTTCAATTCTGTCTACCTTTCCCATGCACGAATCCAAAAAATGAGTGATGTCGCATATCGCTGTTCCTTCTGTATCTACCTACATTTGGACAAAAACGAAGACAGTGTCTTCGGCGATATTCGTTTTCCGATCGGTGTCCGCAGTGACGACACAACACACATTTTCTGCCTTGCGCTTGTCACTTTCATGCGTGGTGAAAAGTATCATGCAAGAATCAAATGGCATAAATGTGGTGTGTTTGAGTATGGTTGCCCTGTATATTTCTTTCATGTAACAAATTTATCGGTGCATTTTGTTCAATTCAATTTCAATTAATGGAATGGAATGAACGTGGAAATGGTAAGGCACAAGTATTTTGAGCTTTGTATGTTTATGTTCGTTCTACCCAAGCCAATGTAGATAAATATATAAATTGTCTTAAATGTCTATATGGCGCATCGTCACTGGTTCCATTCCATGTAGCTCACAAAACCAAATTTGGAGAAAATAATGGAATGTTTACTCATAAAGGAAATTTCCTCGCCTAGAAAGAAAGAAATATAAGCCAGTTAAGTCATAAAAAAATAAAAATCAAGATCCAATGGAATTTCCTGTTGTAATAATGAATTAGAGTTATTTGCCGTGCACAGGAACAATAAGTATTCTGGCGTAGGTATTCATAACCTTTACTGCATACGAAGCCAAATATGCCATTTTTTCAAATTATTTTAACAATTAAACTTTTTTTTGTTGCAGGATGTCTTAAAACAACTGAAAAAACAAATTTTTTTCTCTTTAAACAATAATTTATGCGGTAGAGGGTTAAGGCCTAAAAATTTATGACATACGGACGGACAGATGAATGGAAAGGTGTCATTAGACTCAGAACTCGGTCTCGATCATTAAGCTCTTCTTAACGTCTTGGGCGTCTATCGTAATTATTTCTTTGTTACATATTCGCCTGTATCAAACTTAATATACTCCATTCCTGTGGAATAGAGTATAAAAAACTTCACCAACGAAAATGACAATAGAATGACAATAAGTTGTGTAAATAAGTAAATATTTTACAGCGTCAATAACCTTCCACTTATTAAATACATCAATACGGATTGCACCAGCAACACGCTGCTTTATAAAATTTGGTTTTGTTGGTATCTCGCTAGACGACTCCGTTGATCTCTCAGCTCTGAGCATAGTAAACCAAGTAAGTAACCCTAACAGTTTGTGTACTTGTATATTAGGTGATAAGGTCCATGCGCCCGTGCTCTATGTCAACCACCATAACATAGCAGCACTTTGCCAAATTTACCAAACTCCAAACATTACATCCCGCTGAGTCATCTCGTCATCACCATGGTTACCGCGCTCTCACGAATTCTTGGTGTCACTAGTCGCATCCGTTTTGTATGCCTATGTGTACTGAGTTTCAAACCATACTTGCAACCTGTACGAACGAATATTACGACTAGGAAAAGGACTATGGTATGGGCTGCCTCTATCGCTATACCCTATAGTCTATACACGATACCGAACAAGCAAGTCCCATGCAACAACGAGCCACAACCTCACACCAAATCAAAGCCTACCATGTCTCATCCATACAATTTCATCTGGCAGCCACAGCCAAAGCATCCCACAGTCCGCAGATACGTCGCAAGCCAACCATCAACCATTTACATGAATCATTTACCATCGTTGATTCCATCCATCCGGAGGTGGCCAAAGTGTTCTTTTTAGCCTCCCCACTTTTTTCTTTCTTTTCGAATTATTAGCTTTTTTCCACTTGCCTGCCAGAGGCATATATAAATAAGCGTAGAGAAGTTATTACTCCGAGTCTCTTTGAACTAAATCAAGCGGTTGTATCTTCATTACCTGTTTTATTACAAATATCTACCTATATTTTTTTTCTTCATTCCCAAGTTCAGATTCACTAACACTTGTGTTTATACTGCAACGCATAGATAAAATAAAAAAGCAATGAATGTAAATCGCCAAAAGGATACGGGATACATATATTGATTGAAATTTCGGTCGAATATCAATCTCGTTCAACCTAGGTACGAGTTTTATCTAGTGTTTGTGTTTTATCTTAAATATGTACTTCTAAATACAAAACCAAAAGTGTGTGCGTTGAATATAAACAGTGCAATTAAAAAGGGTGAGCAAAAAGAGATATAAGTATAATAGAATCACAAAAATTGAAAAAAGTTAATGATTAACGGATAAAGACTTCAACAAGCTTTTTTGGAGATTTCGGATTTCACGGCCGCTTTTGGTGTAAAAAGAATTGTGAAAGGTAAGTGTGTCCCGATATTTTCTATTCTTTTTGTCTTGCGGAGTAATAATGCCGGCGTTTTGCGATTTGAATTATCTATAGTCTATCGCATCTGTCTGCTTTTGTAAACCTCTACATGCACGTATTTCTATAGATATTTCAATATCAATCCTTATTATTTGCCCAGGGTTGCCGTAGGAAAAAAAACGATAGACTGCTTGGCCACTATCACCCACGTCTTTTTTGTGAACTCCCACATTTTACTTTCATATGACTTGCAAAATGAAATTATTTTTTTCCTGTTTGTTTCTTGCATCAAATGTTTATAATATTGCAACTTCCTTATTAAATATGTAGCTGTTTAAATAGAAACTATAAAGGATGCAGCCTTTTAGCTGTATATTAAAACAATTCTAAAATTGTTGCTGCGCTTGGATTTGGTCGCCTCTAATGTGACTTGTGTGTGTATCTTCGTTCAACTTTAAGTGGTGTTGAAATTTCAGGAACAAGGACGAATATTTCACAAAAAAAAACATTTAAAAATGTAAAAATAAAATAGGAATCTTCCTACATAACATGTTTTGAAGGTACATAAAATTCTGGCGTATTAAAACCTCCCCCCAGAAGGAAGGGCACATGATCGAGACTGAATTCTGAGTCTTAAAAAGCCATACACGTCCGTCTGTCTGTATGTTACATGTTATCATGCCTTTGATCTTCAGCTAGGAAGCTGATATCCGCGTGTTTATGCCCACAATCGATGCTAATGTTTAACTATCAGTGCTTTCAAAACTGTTAGACTTCATATAGGGATGAAAGCTGATACTATGTCTCCTAGTAATGAAGGGGTGTAACACGATTTCACGAAAACCATAATTTCGAAAGCAAAAATCGCGAAAACAAAAACTTCGAATACACCAAAATTCTACCATTCGAGATTTTTTTCATTCAAGATTTTTAAAAAAAATGTTTTCGACATTTTTGTCGGCCGAGATAACGTCATGATCCCGACTGTAAGACAATCAAAAGAAAAACAACCGCGCAAAACGTCCCCTAGTGGGTGTGGCATCAATTTAAAGGGAAATTTTTGAAATGAATTTTATTCAATATTTATTTTTCCAAATCCATACATATAAATTTACATAATTTATTACGTAAATACACCGAATTCTACGATTCGTTCATTCAAGACTTTTGGCTACGCCCCCATTTGGCGGTGGTATTGAAGAACTTGAATAGTTCTTAGGTCTAACTTTTTAGGTCTAATATTTTATAAAACTTGGGTCTAAAGTTATTATAAAACTTAGACACAGGTCATATTCATAGACAATTTCCTTACTGTGTTTATTTAGACCCGAGCCTGAGCACAATTTTGGAAGCT
This sequence comes from Neoascia interrupta, assembly GCA_947623515.1. Lineage (NCBI taxonomy): Eukaryota > Metazoa > Arthropoda > Insecta > Diptera > Syrphidae > Neoascia > Neoascia interrupta. The sequence continues at coordinate 81,181,273 of OX392464.1, read as the reverse complement.
CTGTACATAAAAATATTCTTAAATGAGTGATTCTCTGAGAGAAAAGTGACATTTTAATCAAATTTTCACATGCTCGCCTCCTTTCTTCAGTAAAATATCTACAAAGGCTGGGTGACTTAAGAACAAAAAAAATATTTTTGGTGTGGACGTAAAAATGTAATATGTATTTTGGTTCAACAAAAAAAAAAAACAAACAAGTAAGTAAGTGCAAGAGTTCGTCTGTAACGAACTTCTAAATACCCGACCCTCTTTACCCATTAACACCAAATTAAAAATTGTTTGGTCTGTTTCATATACTGAATGTCAATTATTTGTATTAGCCACGCCCCTAAAAAAGGGCGTATGCTGAAAATAAAAATCAATTAACTCTAATTTCAATTTTACGGAAAAAAATCTTTTTTAATAACTCTTTTAAATAACTCTAATTTCGTTAGAATCACGAGAAAATGCGTTAAAAGCGAATATTAGTACTTAAAAAAAACTGTTTTTTTTCCAAAAATGATCCCTAAAGTGGGCGGAGCTCAATGCTTTGTATGCAACGAACTTAGAAATTTTTTTTCAATTCAGAACGAATTTCCCGAGAAATCAGGTTTTCAAAGATTTCAGATGTTAAAAGTGGGCATGGTCAGTAGAGTGGGCGATCCAATTTTTGTCTAATTAAAGGCTTCTGGTCGATATTGCTCTCCACCAAAATTTAAGTTCATATGTTTTGTCTATCTTGACCAAAAAGCATTTTAAAATAAAATGTAAATTTGAGGTTGTCTGACATTCAAGGCAATTGAAGGCGTGGCTGTGGGCGGATCTTCTCAATTTTCATACTTTGTCTGTACAAAATGAGAAGCAAGCAACACTGCAAGTTTCACTTTCCTAGCTCAATTTTAAAGACCTCAAAACTGCATTCGGACAAACGGACATGGCTTAATCGACTTACCTGTCGGTCTCGATCATATCTCTAAAAGGTCTTAGGGCTCTACGGTGATCCTTTCACTGTGTTACAAGCTATGCATTAAAATTAATATACCCTCAGTCGGGTATAAAAATATAAAATCTACCCCTTAAAATGAGGTTGGCAAAAAATAAGGAGCGGTTCGTTTTTTGTAATTCATAATTCTGTATTGACAAAATTCTGAAAATCTCTTAATAATTCTGAATGGTCAATATTCTGTTTTTAAAAATCCTGTTTTTCAAAATTCTGATTTCCATAATTCTGCATTTTCAAAAATCGGATTTCCCAAAATCCTGTTTCCCAAAATTCTGAAAATGCAAATGAACATACAAAAGTTTGATTCATAGCTTATAACATAGCGAAATAATCACCGTAGAAATTCAAGAACTTAAAGGCATTATGATGATCGAGACCGAGTTGTAAATCGAATGAGACATGTCCGGCCGTCCGTCCGTCTATCTGTCAGTAGTTTTTAGGCCTTTCATTTTGAGCTAGGATTTTGAAATTTCATATCTGGCCTTTCTAGGTCCCGAAGCAGTACAGGCGAAAAAAATTAAAATCCGCCCACTGACACGCCCACATTACTTATTAGCATGAAAAAAGAAAATTGTCGTTAGACTTTGAAATTTGGTATGCAGAATTCTTGCTTGACATTGCAAAAAAATCGCAAAGCGTCCCCATGTGGGCATTTTCAGTTTATCAAACGATATTTATATGCAATGCGTTTGCTTGCAACCAGGAAAATCTTGCATTATATGTTAACATATTTCTGTATACTATCAACTTATTGGGAAAAATTTCTCAAAAATTAAGTTGAATAAAAACCTAATTTTTGACTTAAGAATGCAAACCACAGTTTTGGATATTATATTTAAACGAAGGCTAAAATGTTTTTGAAAAGGGGTCGATGCAATGCCCCTTTCTTACAATGGGAGATTTTCAACTGATAAATGCGATTCGGAGCTTGACAGGAGTCAATCGGGATGGGTTTTGCAGCGATTTGCCTAAGCGGATCGCAACCCGCAAACTAGGAGGTATATTAAGTTTGTCATACAGTTTGAAACACGGTGAAATAATAATGGTGTACCCCCAAGATCTAAAGTGCATATCATCAAGGCCGAATTCTGAATCTAATAAGCCAAGTCCATCCGTCCGGCCGTCTGTATATCACATGTTTTTAGGCCTTAAGTTTTGAACTGAAATTTTGTGCGTATACACCATGTCATGCGAAGCAGTAAAATTTTTCCGACCAGCAGTAAAAAAATCCGCCCACAGACACGCCTACAATCGGTCTTAATGTGCAACTACCTCCAGAGCTTTCCAAACTTTAAGACGTCTTAAAAGTATAATTTTAAAGGTTTTGGGATATACCGCGTTAAAAATAAAGTATGAGTGCAAACCGTACTCACCCCGAACGTTGCGCTTAAGTTACATTAAGCGTGGTCACCGGGAAACTGCCTAAAAATGCTTATGGCGATTAGCACTACGCAAGTTGTAGCGGTGCGTAGGCGGTAGTGCTGTCTCGTTCTCTCGTTATTGTGCATCAGGTTCGCGACAATTTGAAACTGTCGTCGCGATTGAAATTTTTGTGGCGTTTTATCTCAATCGCTTCACGAACAAGCCGTGGGATGTAATGCGACTCCCTTGTTCGTAAAGCGATTGAGATAAAACGCCACAAAAATTTCAATCGCGACGACAGTTTCAAATTGTCGCGAACATGGGATCCAATAATTGGCTCATCACCGTCGATTGCGAATTGGCTAAGCAGCCCCAGCGACACAGTGAGCACTGTTTGCTCTCAGCCACTTGATGCACAACAACGAGAGAACGAGACAGCACTACCGCCTACGCACCGCTACAACTTGCGTAGTGCTAATCGCCACTAATCGCCATAAGCATTTTCAGGCAGTTTCCCGGTGACCACGCTTAATGTTACTTAAGCGAAACGTTCGGGGTGAGTACGGTTTGCACTCATACTTTTTTTGCGGGTATTTTTAACGCGGTATATCCCAAAACCTTTAAAATTATGTCTAACAACCGCCAAAGCCTCAAAAGTTATACGTCTTAAAAGGCTGAAATTTGGCATTTAGCATCTCCTAATCTATTAGGAGATTAGGAGATGCTAAATGTCAAGGCATCTATTTTAAGGGTAAATTTTCAAATGTATTTTATTTAAAATTTTTGCTCAAAATTGAAAATTTTTTACTTTATTATATATTATTATTATTAAATTCTACATTTTATTATTGATAAGGGCGGTTGGGCCACGTCCTTTGTCATGGTATAACTTAACCTCAAATGGTCAAAAAATAACCTTTATAGCAGTAATTTACAATGTGGGATAGGAGTCGGGTTTCCATCCTATCCCACATTCTTAATTGCTGATGTTGTTTTCATTTTGTGACGATTTGTGGTTGGTGCAAACGTTTAGAATGCTTACGAAAGTAGTTCCTTTTAATTTTTGTTAAGTTGTTTTTTTGAAAAGGAGCATGGTGTGACCAGCCCTTAATCCAAAATATCAATTAACTTGGATTGATATTTTGGATTAAGGGCGTAAATGTACGGAAAAAATTATTTTTTTGTTTACTTTTTTTGTAATGTCGAACCTTTTAAGGTAACGGGACGAAAACTTTGCATTAACGACATGTAGAATAGATTCTGGCTTACTTTTTGTTCTAATTACACCCTACCCAGGATATATTTAGTTTAAGGTACCTATATTTTGTAACGTAGTGAAATAAAGAGCGTAGACTCATTAGACCTTTTACAGATATGAACGAGAATCGATCCAAAAACTGATTGGCCTAAATTTTATGTAGATAGTTGAAATTCTGTTGTTGATTCGGATATCCTGCTCTACACATCAAATTTGAAAATTATTTAAATCCGCCGCAGTCACGCTCACTACATGCCTGCACCACTTTTTAGAGGCGTGTTAATTTCTTTTTAGGTAGGGTAGACGGACTGAAGTTTTAAATACGCCCTCTTGCACTTTCCCTTTTGATTTTATACCCTATTCCACAGGTATGGAGTACATAAAATTCGATAAATGCAAAATTGTTACAAAGAGAAATATCGACGATCCTTAGACCTTTATGACATTTACGATTTAAGACCTTTACGGCATACTACTGAGGCCGAGTTTTAAGTCGTGAAAGCCATGTCCGTATGTCACCTATCAATAGAGTGGCGCAACAGCTCGAGAGCAACCAGGGCCAACCAGGGCCAACTTCTCAACAATGTATGATGTGTGTGTTTATTTATTCACATATCTTCAAGGGGACCTACAATTTTTTGCCGACTTCTAACGTACCTTGAGAAGTATAAGACAAGTGTTACCCTTGGAGGGTTTTTAGATCCTCGCGGAGGTGGAGGTCGTGAGACACAACTAGTCTTTTTCTTAGATCACCTCACTTATATTTAGGTATTTTAATTAAATTAAATTAAGTTTCAATAGGTAGGGCATTTGACATCCAACGTAATAAAAGTATTAAAATTTTTATCTCAAGCGACCTAAATGTGCAAATACCTCCTGAGCTCTCAAATTTGTAAGTCATTGTAAAAGGCTGATAATCTCAAAAAAAACAAACGAAAAAAGTTCCACTGATAAAACAATCATTTCTTCATTTTTTACACCCTATCGGGGGTATAATAATTTTAATACCTAATTTGTAACACAGTGAAATAATAACCGTAGACGCTAAAGACTTTTTGGATACATACATGACCGATAGGCGAAATGGTTAAGCCATGTCCGTCCGTCCGTAGTTCTCTCCATATGTGGGAAGGTTTAAAAGTCGATATAGAAAGCTGAAACGCGGCTTCGTTTTTATTTTGTACACACAAAGCATGAACACTGGTAAGAGCCGCCTACTTCAAAGCCCTACTTCATATTTTATTGTTTCTTAGAAGTGAACTAAACATAAAACTAGACATAAATTGTTACTCGTCGATGGTGTTCGACCATGGGCATCGACCATGCCCATTTTTAAACCCTATTCCACAGGAATAGGAGTGGGGTGCCGTGGCGTAGTGGTTAGTGTGTGTGCTTACTACGCCGGAGGCCTGGGTTCGAATCCTGCCATCGTCACCTGAAAAAAAAGACTTGTTCTTTTTCACGGTCCCCACCTCCGCGAGGGTCTGACAAGCCCTCCGAGAGTATCATTTGTCTTGAAAATCTTCTCAAAGTGCCGTTCGGATTCGGCGAAAAATTGTAGGACCCCTTGTATGTAAAGAAATTAACACACCAGCATATATTGTTGAGAAGTTGGCCCTGGTTCAGAATTTAAGAAAAACCTTATTTTCTCAGAAAAACATGGATTTCGTCATTTTCTGCACAAAACCCTTATTAGGAAAGAAAAGAAATATGAACAACTACGCACGTAATGTACGCAGATTTCATTCTGTATTTGGTTCAAATTGTTTTTTGGGTTGGGATTATAATTCTGAATGCAAAATGCTGTATTTCAAAATTCTGTTTTTTAACGTTCTGTTTTTCCAAAATTCTTTTTTCTAAAATTCGTTTGATAATGCAAAAAAGTTTGCAGTTTTTTGACCGTTGAAAACCCGACTCCTATCCCACATTGTAAATTACTGCTATAAAGGTTATTTTTTGACCATTTGAGGTTAAGTTATGCCATGACAAAGGACGTGGCCCAACCGCCCTTATCAATAATAAAATGTAGAATTTAATAATAATAATATATAATAAAGTAAAAAATTTTCAATTTTGAGCAAACATTTTAAATAAAATACATTTGAAAATTTACCCTTAAAATAGATGCCTTGACATTTAGCATCTTATTAAGGGTAAATTTTCAAATGTATTTTATTTAAAATTTTTGCTCAAAATTGAAAATTTTTTACTTTATTATATATTATTATTATTAAATCCTACATTTTATTATTGATAAGGGCGGTTGGGCCACGTCCTTTGTCATGGTATAACTTAACCTCAAATGGTCAAAAAATAACCTTTATAGCAGTAATTTACAATGTGGGATAGGAGTCGGGTTTTCAACGGTCAAAAAACTGCGAACTTTTTTGCATTATCAAACGAATTTTAGAAAAAAGAATTTTGGAAAAACAGAACGTTAAAAAACAGAATTTTGAAATACAGCATTTTGCATTCAGAATTATAATCCCAACCCAAAAAACAATTTGAACCAAATACAGAATGAAATCTGCGTACATTACGTGCGTAGTTGTTCATATTTCTTTTCTTTCCTAATAAGGGTTTTGTGCAGAAAATGACGAAATCCATGTTTTTCTGAGAAAATAAGGTTTTTCTTAAATTCTGAACCAGGGCCAACTTCTCAACAATATATGCTGGTGTGTTAATTTCTTTACATACAAGGGGTCCTACAATTTTTCGCCGAATCCGAACGGCACTTTGAGAAGATTTTCAAGACAAATGATACTCTCGGAGGGCTTGTCAGACCCTTGCGGAGGTGGGGACCGTGAAAAAGAACAAGTCTTTTTTTTCAGGTGACGATGGCAGGATTCGAACCCAGGCCTCCGGCGTAGTAAGCACACACACTAACCACTACGCCACGGCACCCCACTCCTATTCCTGTGGAATAGGGTTTAAAAATGGGCATGGTCGATGCCCATGGTCGAACACCATCGACGAGTAACAATTTATGTCTAGTTTTATGTTTAGTTCACTTCTAAGAAACAATAAAATATGAAGTAGGGCTTTGAAGTAGGCGGCTCTTACCAGTGTTCATGCTTTGTGTGTACAAAATAAAAACGAAGCCGCGTTTCAGCTTTCTATATCGACTTTTAAACCTTCCCACATATGGAGAGAACTACGGACGGACGGACATGGCTTAACCATTTCGCCTATCGGTCATGTATGTATCCAAAAAGTCTTTAGCGTCTACGGTTATTATTTCACTGTGTTACAAATTAGGTATTAAAATTATTATACCCCCGATAGGGTGTAAAAAATGAAGAAATGATTGTTTTATCAGTGGAACTTTTTTCGTTTGTTTTTTTGAGATTATCAGCCTTTTACAATGACTTACAAATTTGAGAGCTCAGGAGGTATTTGCACATTTAGGTCGCTTGAGATAAAAATTTTAATACTTTTATTACGTTGGATGTCAAATGCCCTACCTATTGAAACTTAATTTAATTTAATTAAAATACCTAAATATAAGTGAGGTGATCTAAGAAAAAGACTAGTTGTGTCTCACGACCTCCACCTCCGCGAGGATCTAAAAACCCTCCGAGGGTAACACTTGTCTTATACTTCTCAAGGTACGTTCGAAGTCGGCAAAAAATTGTAGGTCCCCTTGAAGATATGTGAATAAATAAACACACACATCATACATTGTTGAGAAGTTGGCCCTGGTTGGCCCTGGTTGGCCCTGGTTGCTCTCGAGCTGTTGCGCCACTCTATTGATAGGTGACATACGGACATGGCTTTCCCGACTTAAAACTCGGCCTCAGTAGTATGCCGTAAAGGTCTTAAATCGTAAATGTCATACAGGTCTAAGGATCGTCGATATTTCTCTTTGTAACAATTTTGCATTTATCGAATTTTATGTACTCCATACCTGTGGAATAGGGTATAAAATCAAAAGGGAAAGTGCAAGAGGGCGTATTTAAAACTTCAGTCCGTCTACCCTACCTAAAAAGAAATTAACACGCCTCCAAAAAGTGGTGCAGGCATGTAGTGAGCGTGACTGCGGCGGATTTAAATAATTTTCAAATTTGATGTGTAGAGCAGGATATCCGAATCAACAACAGAATTTCAACTATCTACATAAAATTTAGGCCAATCAGTTTTTGGATCGATTCTCGTTCATATCTGTAAAAGGTCTAATGAGTCTACGCTCTTTATTTCACTACGTTACAAAATATAGGTACCTTAAACTAAATATATCCTGGGTAGGGTGTAATTAGAACAAAAAGTAAGCCAGAATCTATTCTACATGTCGTTAATGCAAAGTTTTCGTCCCGTTACCTTAAAAGGTTCGACATTACAAAAAAAGTAAACAAAAAAATAATTTTTTCCGTGCCGTAAAGGTCTTAAATCGTAAATGTCATACAGGTCTAAGGATCGTCGATATTTCTCTTTGTAACAATTTTGCATTTATCGAATTTTATGTACTCCATACCTGTGGAATAGGGTATAAAATCAAAAGGGAAAGTGCAAGAGGGCGTATTTAAAACTTCAGTCCGTCTACCCTACCTAAAAAGAAATTAACACGCCTCCAAAAAGTGGTGCAGGCATGTAGTGAGCGTGACTGCGGCGGATTTAAATAATTTTCAAATTTGATGTGTAGAGCAGGATATCCGAATCAACAACAGAATTTCAACTATCTACATAAAATTTAGGCCAATCAGTTTTTGGATCGATTCTCGTTCATATCTGTAAAAGGTCTAATGAGTCTACGCTCTTTATTTCACTACGTTACAAAATATAGGTACCTTAAACTAAATATATCCTGGGTAGGGTGTAATTAGAACAAAAAGTAAGCCAGAATCTATTCTACATGTCGTTAATGCAAAGTTTTCGTCCCGTTACCTTAAAAGGTTCGACATTACAAAAAAAGTAAACAAAAAAATAATTTTTTCCGTACATTTACGCCCTTAATCCAAAATATCAATCCAAGTTAATTGATATTTTGGATTAAGGGCTGGTCACACCATGCTCCTTTTCAAAAAAACAACTTAACAAAAATTAAAAGGAACTACTTTCGTAAGCATTCTAAACGTTTGCACCAACCACAAATCGTCACAAAATGAAAACAACATCAGCAATTAAGAATGTGGGATAGGATGGGGTATTCAATGGGCCGTTTGACGGACTGTAACTTTTGCCTGTACACAGTACCACTTTACTCTCTGGTTTGCATTTCATTTTCTTTAATTTTGTGTGAAAATTTGCTATAACATCTAAGTCCACCTCAACCCGCAACCGCGCACGGAGCTTGATTCCACTCGTAAATAGGGGCGGACGTGGGGCAAACATTTTTTACAAATTGATTTTAGCTGCATATTAAGCATTATATGTGGCTCTTGTCGACTATTTGTTTATTTATCATCCCATAGGATAGGAGTTATATTAAGTTTGATTCATAGTTTGTAACATAGAGAAATAATCATCTACATGTTTACACATATTTGGTGAATATTATTTGTATGTTATCATATTTTTAGAAAAATTTTCACCACGCCCACTTTTGGGGGCATGCCTGAATAAGAACATAATATTTGATATAAAAATGATATAAACTAATTCTTGAAATAAAAATTTAGCCTTTGCAAACCACATCTGAACAACATGATTTAAATAAAAAACTATACAATGTTATTGAAAAGGTGTTGATGCCACGCCGATTTTTACTGAAGTAGATTGTCATTGTGGGCTGTATCTGTATTGGATTGTAAATTGTGGGCGCGGCAGTGCAGTGTTTAGTTTGTAGGACCACAACAAACTAACCACTTTACTGCGTAGTGGTTAGTTTGTAGTGGCCGCGGCGCAGTGGTTAGTTTGTAGGACCACTACGCACGATGTCGCGGGATGCAAGCCCGAGCGGTGCCATAAAAGTTTTTCACGGTGTCCCACCTTCGCGAGGGTCGGACAAACCCTCCGAGAGTAAGACGAATTCACCACGAAGATAAAACCAAGACACATACATAGATCACAATGAAATATTAAAAATACAAAAAATAAAAGAGGGTACTTTTCCCTCATTTGCAGTATTGGACAACTGAAGATCAAAGACTGGATAAGAAATAATAGCAGACGAAATGTCGAAAGAAAACACCTTGTGCAGTTCACCGACAGGGTATGATCCTGCACCCCTTACATGTCGCGGTTGATGCTCTACCAGTTGAACTACGTAGAACACGATTGATTCTTTGTCCATAAACGACCACCTCACTAGTCCTTGCCTTAATTATGCTATATTCATTGCTCTTCTTTGTAGCTTATTAATTAGGAATGGCGCATAGAAGACTTTTTTTGGGGAATTTCATGGATGCTGCTTGACGACGTGTAACTATGTGATAACCAGCCGCTCTCGCTCCCCAACCTTTCAAAGGATAAACAGTCACAAGAGAATGGCAATAATAAGACAGGCTTCCCCTATTCTGACGTTTCATCGTAGAGTGGTGTTAAAGTACTACCGGCACAGTATTTTTATACTACTTACCAGTATCGTGGGGTGGATATTTTTAAATGGTAGGTCGAAAGAAAAACTATAGGGAGGGTTAGAATCCGCTCAGGCGAATCGTTGGATACCCCATCCCAATGAACCACTGTAAACCTCCGAATTGCGTCATAAATCTTGGTTGTTAAATTTTAGTTTCTTCTAACCTTAATTGTATTAAGAATTTATCAGTTAAGAATCTCCTTCGAAAAAAAGGGGCGTGGCATCATCGGTGGCAACATCGGTTTTTTGTTCATGTTTTTAATCTGAAGTGGGATAAATTTGCTGATTGCACTTTTTATTAAAAATTTGATTTATACTTAAAAACGCCCCCGAAAGTGGGCGCAAGAAAAATTTAATCATTTCAGTTGCTGTCTGACGCACATATCTGAACATTTTATAGTGCAAGTTTTCTGGATTAAAGCATCCCTATTCAATAACATCGGTTTTTTGTTCATGTTTTTAATCTGAAGTGGGATAAATTTGCTGATTGCACTTTTTATTAAAAATTTGATTTATACTTAAAAACGCCCCCGAAAGTGGGCGCAAGAAAAATTTAATCATTTCAGTTGCTGTCTGACGCACATATCTGAACATTTTATAGTGCAAGTTTTCTGGATTAAAGCAAACATATCGAATAAAAACCGTTTATTAGAATGCAAATTAAATATGACGCCCACATGGGGGTGCTTTTCCCTTTTTTTAAATACCAATTACAATACCCTCAAGCGTGGATATCGCATACCTAATTTCAGCATCCTACGACAACTTTGATTTTTTATGCTATTAAGCATGGATATTAAGCGGGTGGATTTCAAAAATGTTTACATTTGCACTGCTTCAGGACCTAGAAAGAACAGATATTAAATTTCAAGTTCCTAGCTCCAAATTTAAGGCAAAAAACTACCGACACACGGACGGACGGATGGACATGGTAAATTCGATTTACGATTCGGCCTCGATCATATGCTCTTAAGGTCTTGGGGGTTAACGGTGATTATTTCTCTTTGTTACAAGCTGTGAATCAAACTTAATATACCTCCTTTCCTATGGGATGGGGTACAAAAAAGGCATCCTTAAATGTGTAAAATAAGACACTAAATAAATTCACTTTAGATTGAGCATCACACGCGCAATCTGCTTGTTAACTGAAACACTTCTGTAAACATTTTTGTACCTACATAATGCCTAAACAATGCTGAAAAATTAAATCTCAAGCAACAACTAACAAGCTATCGGCACAGCGGAATAACATCATCCACATAAAATTCACCAAATAAGTCGGCGAAAAGCGCGTTATTAACATTTTTTTTTTATATTAAGCTAATTTTTTCAGATACCCACCACAAGCTTCCCCTCTCGATACCTGATGTGATAAGATTATACATCAACTTAGCGCGACTCGTACGTCGCGTCGTACACGTACTTACAAAATTCACCAAATAACACAAAGAAAAGCGTATTGTCGTTACGCTTTTTCAATAACAACCTTTTCCCTAACTTCCTCATTCTATACACCAGATACATACAAATATCCAATACGTACCCAACGAGATTCACCTCTCACATATAATTCACCAAATAAGTCGAAGAAAAGCGGGTTATTTTTTTGCATAAGAAAGCATGTATTAGACAAAGAGGTGTTAAACACAGTGAATAATTAGGACAGAAAAAGGAAAGAGAACAAAGTTGTTCTATGCCGGGAGGAATTTTATAACCCGAAATATTTCGAGTTATTTTGTTGCTATCGCCTTGTTTATTTCTCAATGGAGTGTGGGGAGTTGGAGAATAGATGGACATTGATGGTTGATTTTATGAATGGGTTCGTATTAGGTGGCAGTAGAACGATTGTAAACATTTATAGGTAAATGTTTATATACGATTGTGTAACATGCAGTGATTTATTCATATACATGTTCAGATTCATTCATATTCAGATTCATGGCTTGGAATTTGGTTTTATCCGTGTTATATTGTTTAAATTTAAAAGGATTTTAATTGTTAAAGGACAACCCGTTGTGAATCGGGTTATAAGGACTCCCCGCCACTGCTACCTACCCTGCCCAGGGTATAGTAATACCTGCTTTGTTGCACCTTGCTTAATTGAATATCCTGCTTAATTGACTAAAATATTAAGTTCGAAAATTTCCCGTATACCGAAAAAAGCCTTTTTAACGGTTTATTCAACGCCGTTGGGTTGAATAACCCGTTTAGTTGATCTTTTGATGGCACAATTTTTATGCCCCATCTCATGGGAGTATGTTAAGTTTGTCAGATAGTTTGCAACACTGCTAAAATAATAATGATAGATCCCCAAGACCTAATATGCGTATGATCGAATTCTGAATCTAATAAGCCATGTCCGTCAGGCCCTCTGTATGTGTGAAAGTTTTGGGTCCTTAAAATTAAGCTCAAGAGCTAAAACACGGTTCTTACGCTGCTTGGTTCTTATGTTGCACAAAGTGTTAAAATTAGTAAGATTCGCCCACTATTTGCTTCAATATAATCTCTAATTCACATTTTTTTTCAAATGACCAAGTTGGACAAGGCTTAACAATAACCAGTGAGAAAGTGCTACAGTGTGTTGAATACCCCATCCTATCCCACATTGTAAAATGCTGATGGCATTGTTATTTTTTGACATTTTATAAGTAATGCAAACTTGGAAAAGGGGCGTGGTCCAACCGCCCCTAATTACAAACTATTAATTATAAGATATTTGCGCAGATATTTCCAAGATACACTTAAATGTACGTTAGAATGGAATTTTTTGCTTTAAATTCAATATTTTTGAAAAATCGACCCCTAAAAGGGGGCGTGGCTAAGAAATTTATTTATGAACGAAATCTGGACTGAAGTCTCGTTTATCTAACCTGTTACTTTTTTTGCTTCATGCTTTCCTAAATTAGGCTCAACGCCAGTCGAAATTAAGTTTTTCTGGAAAATTTTAGGTTTTTCTTCAATTCTGCCTTCAAATGTGGGCGTTGCCCAAAGTCTTGTATAAACAAAATGTCTTACTAAGCGTTTTCTACATAAAACATTAAGCAATTTTTTTTTCAATTATGAGCAAATATATTGAGTAAACTGCATTTGAAAATTTACCCTTAAAATTAGATGCCACGCACAACAGAGGAGGTTTACCAATTAGATTTGTCTTTTTTGTGTCTTACATTCATTATAAAAAAAATAAATAAATAGAGTGGCGCAACAGCTCGAGGTGAACCAAGGCCAACTTGTCAACCATGTATGCTGTGTGTGCTTATTTTTTTCACATACAAGGGGACCTACAATTTTTTGCCGAATCCGAACGGCACTTTGAGAAGTTTTTCAAGACAAATGTTACTCTTGGAGGGTTTGTCAGACCCTCGCGGAGGTGGGAGCCGTGAAAAAGAACAAGTCTTTTTTTCAGGTGGCAGAGGCAGGATTCGAACATTCATTAGGAGATGCTAAATGTCAAATTTCAACATTTTAGAACGTCTTACAGTTTTGAAAACTCTGGAGGTAGTTGCACATTTAGACCGATTGTGGGCATGGTTAGGTTAGGTTGAAGTGGCTGCCGGATCCAAAGAAACCAACACAAAAAGAACAAGAACAAGTCTTTTTTTCAGGTGGCAGAGGCAGGATTCGAACATTCATTAGGAGATGCTAAATGTCAAATTTCAACCTTTTAGAACGTCTTACAGTTTTGAAAACTCTGGAGGTAGTTGCACATTTAGACCGATTGTGGGCATGGTTAGGTTGAAGTGGCTGCCGGATCCAAAGAAACCAACACACTTAGACCTATGTAGGTCCATTGTGATACCACGCGGATCTGACTCTATTGCCTACTCGTTGAACCATTTCGAGCTATTAATGAAGCGTAAGAGACGTTTCGGGTCAGTCGTGCTGAGGTCACTGAGATTATTATAGAAGAAAGCTCCAATGTGAAGATTTCGGTTCTTTGAAAGAGCGGGGCATGTACAGAGAAGGTTGAGAGTGGTCTCTTCTTCCTCCTCATCCATGCAGCTCCTGCAAAAGTCGTTGGAATAGACACCAAGCCTTGTCGCGTGTTTGCCTATCACACAGTGTCCTGTAATGACACCGATTGTAGCACTAATGTGCGATCTATTAAGAGCGATCAAACTCCTAGAGCGTTTAAGATCAAGCTTTGGCCAGATTTGTTTCGTCGCTAGAAAAACCCATTTGATTTGATTCTTACATCTGAGCCTTAATGTGGATCTTCGATACAGCTAACTGGAATTACCTTCGTGACAGTTGTCATCTTTTCCATAACCAGATGTTTTTTTTAACTGGTCTAACAATATGACTTGTGCTGAATCTGAATCTGTTACAGAAATAATACTTATTGGCATCAAGTCTTACATTCCTCACTATATAAAAATATTGCGTAACAAAAAACTTTGGTTTAATAAAAACTGCGAACAAGCTTCACTTAGCTCGCACAAATAGTGCTTTCAGACAATGATTCTATAGAAGCAAGAAAAAATAATTATGTTACCATCCGTAACAGATGCAATAATATAATAGATGATTGAAAAATAACTTTTAATTAAAAAGTTAGAAATAAACTTATCGACTGTCGAAATGATTCACGTCCCTTCTGGTCAATGGCTACGGAATGGCTATAAATAATAATTTTTGTTTTTCTTCTTTCCCTCCATTAGTTCATTAAGATGCTTCGCTTGCTACATCTTCTCGCAAAAAGGCTAATTTATTCGCCACTGTATTTGATAAAATCTCAAATATATATGCACACAAACAGGAGAATTACAACCACCTCCAATATCATTTGATTTGATTCAAATCAATGTAAGCGAATATGCATTTTTTTGCATTCGCAAAAGGAGTTTATTTTAAATAAATCAAAATTCAATACTGTTACATTTTTGTACTTAAACAATAAATTGTAGCCGACCCAGTACTTAAGCCACTGAGTAAGTGCAACAGTGCGTATGTAATAGCTTCGGTCCGTCTGTAACGGACCGCGGTACACCCTATTTATATTCTCCTTTCCATTCCTAGTTTTTTTCATCCCCTTCCATCCCCTTCCCGTTACCATTCATGAATTATTAATAAACTAAAATTTTTTAAAAGGGTGTGGCATTTCCAGCTCCTAGCGCCAAAAGTCAATATCAGCTTAGAAATATCCAAGGTTACCAAAATGTAAGCAAAAAATATAATTTTTTGTAAAATCTATTCCTAACAAGTGGGAAAGTGCAACAGTGCATACGCAAAAGCTTCAGTCCATGTACGACGGATTGCAAAATAACCGACCATCCAAAAAAAAACTACCACGCCTCAAAAAAGTGGTCGGGATATAAAAATATAACTAATGAATGCTTTATACTAGGTGGTTGCACACATTTCGGCCTAAAAATCATCGTTTTTAACTAAAAAACTCACTTTTTCTAACGCCGCTCCCACAAAAGTGGGCGGAGCACATACAATATATACATAAAAGTTAGAAAATGCTAATATCTACAACTTTTGTCATAAATTTTTTTGTCAAATTTCATATACATTTATTAAAAAACAGTCATTTTAAGCTAAAATCCCTTAAAAAGTGGGCGTGGTCAATGAAAAGGCTAAAAATGTTTGACTACTTCAAAGACAATTACAAGGCAATATCACGACGCAAAAATGAATGCGCTAGCGCGATTGTAACATAGATAAATTTGGTAAAAGTATTTTTTTTAAATTAGAGATGGTCGCACATACAGGCCTGTAGTGGGCGTGTCAGTGGGCGAATTCAGCTAATTTTCAAACTTGATCTAAAGGACTCGACTTCCAGCCAACCAACAAAATTTCAGCTCTCTGCCTTCAAATTTAAGGCCTAAAAGTTGTTTACATGCGGAAGGACGGAGGGACATGGCCTAATCGATTCTCCTGTCGGTCCCGTTAATATCTCTCAAGGGTCTTAGGGGTCTACGGTGATTATTTCACTGCGTTACAAACTATGCATCAAACTGAATATACCTTGGGTCGGGTATAAAAATGGGTGTAGAGGCATCCTGCAGACTTTACTTTTATTTTTAACGGAAAAAGGACCTCTTATGGTATCGCTACGTTGTCCGTTCGTTTCGTCGCTTTATAATTTCTGAACGGTAAGTCGTAGAAAGATAAAATGAGTATAAAATGCGTATAAAGTGCGTATAAACTGGAGGGCAAACTAAAGAGGGCAATTTTTTTTAAGCACAAATAACGGTTTAATTACAGTTTGAAATTTCATGTGAAAATGGACTTAATTTTTTTCAGAGTTTTTTTCAAGAAGTTTAGCAGGCAAGAACTAGAAAAACACAACTTAGGTTAAAAAGATACTAAACTTTAATTAAAAAATAAAACTTTTTTAAATTATCAAAACGTTTTTGCATTGCATGACGTTTTTCAAGGTGTTTGAGGCCGCAACTCTTGAACCGCTTATCGCTCAAAATCAATATTGAACACACGTATAAAGCAACTCAAAGTTAAACAAGTGCTTAGGTCATATTTTTCAAAAACAGTTTGAGTACTGCAGTTTTAACGCATTTTCGAAAAAAAAATTGAAAAAATGCATGAAAAAACGTGTGTGTCCCACTTATCTCCGGTTCTGTTTGGTGGAATTCTATGAAAAAAATCACACGTATCTGAAATAATTCAAAATTTTAAGGAAAATTATAGCGGATTTTGAAATTTCACAATCTTCTGAGATTTAACTCAAAAACATAAAAGCATTTTCAAAAACATTTTTTTTTAATCTTCTAAGAGCTTAACGGTGTAAGCGATCTTTTTCAGATTAGGTTAAAGTACAAAGCTTACAAAAGGAAGAAAGCCCGCGTTAATTTTTTTTTAAATTTCCGTTTTTAACGTAAGTTTTTAGAAGCCTATTTAAAAAACGAAATAAAAAGGAGCTTGTTTTACCGTTTATGCTTAAACCGGTGGGAACTGGAAAAAACTTTGAAATTTAAAAAATTATAAGAAAGGCCAAAAGAACGCATGTCTCCCCCTCTATCTCTTAAACGATATAAAATATAATTTTTTAATTAATACCGGGCATAGTCCATCTCCTTAAATTTTATACAAAACTAGCAGACTTCGAAAATTCAAAAACTTTGGGGATTTAACTAAAAAACGTGAAAACATTTTCGAAACTATTTCTTAAAGTTTCTAGTTCCTTAAGGGTTATGACGACCTTGTTTAAATTTTGCTTAAGTATGTTATGTTCAGAAGGCAAGCGAACTGCGTGAAAAACGTTTCAAAATTGCCGTTTTCGACCCTAAGTTTTTAAGCCCATTCAAACAAGCGAAACAAAAAACAGCATATTTTTACCGTTTTCTCAGAAATCCATGTCCGCAGAATTTGAGAAAAATGGCAAATGCCACAGGTGGTTGTAAAATTGTTCAAAAAGTCTAACGGTAATTAAATATAATCGAAATTGCTGTTTTATGGGTTTCGAATTATAGAAATCCTAAAAAAAGCCAAAAAAGAGCATGTGATGTCCTTCCCTCTATTTTCGTAAAGAGGGTAAAGCTTTTTGCCAGCCTTTTTTTTTTAGAGAAACGAAACCCAATATAAAATCACCCAATACAATACTAGTAGACAGCACTACGAAAAAAGTATATTACAGACTGTAAAATATATCCAGAAATAATTTTAAAAAATAAATAGAATGTTACAAAAACTGCGCAATATAGATGACCATAACCTTCAACAAAAGCCGACGCACCGCTCCGCGTATGACTTCATACTTGACGGTCTTTTTTTTCTAACAATTATTAGGAGGTGCTAACTGTAAAATTTCAGCTTTTAACGATATCTTACAGTTTTAAATGCACTGGAGGTAGTTGCACATTTAGGCCGATTGGGGGCGTGTCTGTTTACAGGAGTTAAAGTGTCCATTTCCATAAAAGGGGACAAGAGGGATTGCTGTTACTATTGGGGTTTATCTCTCTTAAGTCCTCCGGGAAAAGTATTGGCGAAGGTGTTGGAAGCACATTCCAGTATCCTTAGGAATCTTAATATAAAAGTCAATATTCTTAGGAATCTTAATGTTGAGCAGCTACTTCTCCAAGTGGAACAATCAATTCTTCGGTGGTTTGGACACGTTGTCCACACGCCTTTCGACAGACTTCCTAGACGGGTCATGTTAGCCGATATGCGAGCGCGTCGCCCGCCTGGTAGGCCAAGCAACAGGTGGTGGGATCAGGTAAGGAACATCTCCGAGACCCATCTGGGGAGCGCGCCTGTGTCTCTTGAGTTGGCGGCGGAGGCGATCGGGAACAATGGAAGGACCATTTGGCTGCCCTCGCTCCGCGACTCTTCTAGGGATAAGCGGTCACCGAAATTGATATGATGATCACATCCGATAAAAAAAATTAACAAAAAATGCGATGTAATTGAAAAGGGGTTGATGCCACGCCCATTTTTAAAGGAATAAGATTCTTGGCTAATTAATTCTAAAAACAATTGAAGCGAGTAAAAACTAAAATTCAACAGCCAAGGTTTATAACGCAATTCGAACATCTAAGTTCAGGTGCTCGATTTCCAGCACTGAGCAACAAAAATTCTAATTTTCCAATTAAGTTGTAAAAATATGTAACATAGTGGTTAGTATGTGTGCCTACTACGCCGAATGTCTGAATTCGAATCCTACCATCGTCACCTGAATAAAAAAAACGCGTTCTCTTTAACGGTCCCTACCACCACAAGGGTCTGACAAACCCTCCGAGAGTAACATTTGTCTTGAAAAACTTTTAAACGTGCCCATTGGATTCGGCATCATATAAAGACATCAACACACACAGCATATATTGTTGAGATGTTGGCCCTGGTTGACCTCGAGCTGTTGCGCTACCCTGTTAGATTTATTTAGATTTTAGGGGGCACTTTATTAGCTTATTGCAAGCTTATCTTAAAACCAAGAATTAAAGCAATTTAAACTTGCTGTAACTTAAGGCTAAGAAAAAAGGGGAGATTAGAACTTTGGGATATTAAGGGTTTTCGGGGTTGCGTAGATTTAAAAGACTCTTTTTAAGTGTGCTCTTGGTACTATTAAGGTTAAATGATTGTGCGTGCTTGTAACAGATACGTAATATTCTAGAAATAGGTTCATAGTGACCATAGTTAGTGCGATGGGATTTCAGTCGGAACAAAGGTACTGATCGAAGGTTCCGGGTGTTAGGATTGAAGTTGATTAGCTGTAGGAGTTGTGGGCTATCAATGTTGCCAGTAAGAAGTTGGTGGATGAAGAGAATATCAGCAATCTCGCGTCGCCTTTTTAAGGACTGCATATCGATTAGTTTTAATCGATCTTCATAGGATGGCAAAAAATGTTTTTAAAATGTTTGCCATAATTTGTTCCTGTTGTTTCGAAGTGACCGTAACTCGTTGGTATATCAGGGCGGGGCTGACGTGCAGTCTTTACGAACTGAGAACGGAACCGATTTCTCAAAACAGAAAAAAATTGCAAGCTAGCATGTTGCGAGGGCTAAGTCTATATTTGAAATTTCAGTAATAAAATCGAAGTTTATGTTACTAATTATTAGGTTATTAGGTTGGAGTGCCGCGGTAAAAAGCCATTCGTATTTTGTGGGCATATCGAGCTGGAAGCGCTTAGTTTTATTTGTCGGTGGAGCCATCAGGCAATTGCTAATAGTGATGGAAAAATTCCGCTGGAAAAAACTCGTTACCCAAGAGACGTCGGCGTGCTGAGGAGCGCCATTGATGATATACGTGTTGGTCTCACAGGCATTTCTGTAGTTTTTCGAGCCTTTTATTCCAATCGTCGTGTGACCAAGGTGTGCCAAATCGGTGTAAAGACGTCGAAACAAAAGCATCAGAGGACGGTGCAGAAGTATCAGATGTTGAAGAGGAAGGGAGCAAGAGATTATCTGCAGTGGGCGATATTTTGGTAGAGGCAAGGGTTGCGGTAGATCCAGAAATCGTTCGTGTTGTAGTTGTTGTCGTTGATGTTGGAAGAGCGTTTGACGTAACTGGATGCTCTTCGACTTCCAGCAATTCAGCGAGTATTGATGTGTTGTATACTGAGCTTGATTGTGGTTGAATGCGATCTGGTAGAACGTCAATCTTATCAGAAGCAAGTCTGATGTCATCAGCGATTCCGCCAATAACTAAACCTATTACAGCGACATCATTGCTAACATCACTAATCCTACTACATACTTCTGGTAATAGTGGATCAATAGTTTGATATGAGGGAAATGCTGATATGTAACAACATTTGAATGTATTGAGTTGAGAAGGCCATCGATCTTAGAAAAACGTAAATTAAGAGTTTTATTCATATCACACTTTAAGCCATTACTAACACTTTCGATAAGGGACTTTTGTTCAGTAGGGTATTTTTTAATAACGTCACTAAAATTTATCAGCGCTGCTTATCAATAACTTTAAATTTAGACTTGCATAAATTGGTAGAGACATCGATATTACCAGAAAGGTTTCCACCACTTTTTATAATATCGTCAAACTTGTTAAACTGGCTCTCAATTTGCTTCCGAAGGGCTTTATTGTCCGTTGAGAGATTATTTAGGTAGTCACTTACACACTTTATCGCGACCATAACATGCGATAAAGATATGCCTTTGCATTCATCGCAAAAGAAAACAAAGTTTTTTTTTATAGTCTTCCAGATATGCCATTGAGCGTTTATTTAGGCCAATGCAAAGAGCATGGAAAGATTTTCCGCATAGCCCGTTGCAAAGCACCCAATCTTCATTGCAGTCTTTCGAAGAAATGACGCAATCGGGGTTGGTACACTGTTTTGACATTATGAGTCGGTTATTGGGTCAACGCGGTGAGAATGCTAGGCAAGCAGAAAACAATGTTAAAAACTGGTTCACTTTTATTTGAGGGTGTGGGGCAAGAAATTTTTTTTTTATACCCCATCCCATAGGAAAGGAGGTATATTAAGTTTGTCACATAGTTTGTAACACGGTAAAATAATAATGGTAGACCCCCAAGACCTTAAGGGCATATGATCGAGACCGAATTCTGAATGGAATGAGCCATGTCCGTCCGTCCATCCGCCCGTCTGTGTGTCACATGTTTTTAGGCCTTAAATTTTGAGCTGGGGTTCTGAAACTTCATACTTAAGGTCCACATCATGCAAAGCAGTACAAGTGTAAACATTTTTGAAATCCGCCCACAGACACGCCCACAATCGGTCTAAATGTGCAGCTACCTCCAGAATTTTCAAAACTGTAAGACGTCCTAAAAGGCTGAAATTTAACATTTAGCATCTGCTGATAAATGCAAGACTTAAAAAAGAAAAATTTAACTGGTAAACCTCCTCCAGTGGGCGTAGCATCTATTTTAAGGGTAAATTTTGAAATGCAGTTTACTCAACATTTTTGCTCAAAATTGAAAAAAAAAATTGCTTAATATTTTATGTAGAACGCTTAGTTCCACATTTTGTTCATACAAGACTTTGGGCCACGCCCACATTTGGAGGCAGAATTGAAGAAAAACCTAATATTTGCCTTAAAAACTTAATTTCGACTAGCCTTGCGCCTAATTTAGGAAAGCATGAAACAAAAAAGTAGCAGGCTAGGTAAACGAGACTTCAGTCCAGATTTCGTTCATATAAAGTTTTTAGTCACGCCGCCTTTTAAGGGTCGATTTTTCAAAAATATTGAATTTGAACCAAAAAATTGCATTTTTACGTACATTTAAGTGTAACTTGGATACATATGTTGTTTATAATTAGGGGCGGTTGGACCACGCCCCTTTTCGAAGTTTGCATTACTTATAAAATGTCGAAAAATAACTATGTCATCAGCATTTTACAATGTGGGATAGGATGGGGTACTAAACGGTCCGTTTTACGGACTGTAACTTCTGCGTACACACTGTAGCACTTACTCACTGGTTTATTTATTTAAAAGTCACGGGTTTATAAGAGTTCAAGCATTAACAAGCGTTGGGCGTTAAGAATGAAAAAAAAAAGACAAAATAATTAAATTGAAGTAAGGGAGAATGGATTAGACACGTCTGATCGGTGCAAAGGCGGAAAGACGATTGATTATTTTGATTGTGTGTGTGAACTTTTTAGGTCTTTAAAACTGAGTTAGAGCGCTCAAACTTGGAGTGTATCTTGGTTCTTTTTTGTACAGACAAAGTGAGAAAATTGGTTATGTAAGACAACCTCAAGTTAGACAAGGCGTAGGAGCTCAAATTTTGGTATAGAGCAAAGGCCATTATTGCTTAAAAGCCAGAAGGCGAAAATCGGACCGCCCCCAATACCCACATGTTAGATCTTTCAAAACCCGATTTCTCAGAAAGTTCCCCCAAATCGAATATTCAAGATATTACTATTTGCTAAGTTTAGTTAATACAAAGTTTTGACCTCCGGCAGGGGGCGTTTTTAGGAAAAAACTGTATTTTTCCGAAATAATTTTCGGTTTTAACGCATTTTCTCATGATTCTAACGAAATTACAATTAATTGATTTTAATTTTTAGCTCAGACCCACTTTTGGAGGCGTGGCCTACACAAATAATATATAAATTTGTCACAAAAAATTTTAAGATTTGGTATTACATGGTATATAGGGTCGGGTATGCAGTTGTTTGTCACAGACGAACTCTTGCACTTACTCACTTGTTTACTGAAAAAGATTTTTAACTGAAAACAACTAGCTTAATGCAATTAAAGTGAATATAAAGCTAATAATGTAAATATTTAACAATTAAGTTTTATAATAATATTTGGAGGCTTAGAGGGGTCCAATAAGACAAGTATCCAACGACGGTAACCCGCCCTCTAGTGTGCGTTAAGATTTTAATTTTATAGTGTTTTTCGCTTTCCGCTGTCGATCGATATCTATCATCATAGCTAGATAATAAGGAAATAAGGCCCCAATGAAATAAAGCCCCAAATTAAAAAGAAGAGGGTTAATATAATTTATAAATTTTTTAAGCCAAAAGACGCAATGCGGGTAATGAGTTTAGATGAACGCTCTGCGCTGCTCCCACCGCACGGGCTACGGCTAAAGAGGAATTAAGCCCAAATCTTCATTTTAACAATAAAACTGTAAATTTCCGCGTTTCAAACATGGAAATTTTTCTGTCAACTTACCACAATAATTATACACATATTTGTTTGTTTATGGCGTACAGATTTCAGAAATCAACCTTAGATTTCCAAGCCAAATCTTACTTTAGCGCTCCGTTCTCCACACACAATTAGTGCAAGTCAACATAGTAGTAGTAGTTGTAGTGACTTTATTTTAAACAGTTTTTCTTTTGGGCTTACAATATTAATAATCTCTTAGAAAATAACACGTTGTTATTTGTAGAGAATCTAAAGCCGATTTGGTTTGGCAGGAAGCCGTCTACCACATTCACATTAAAATAATTGTACATGGTTATATTCTTACATGTAGAAGTTTTCGTTGAAAATACAGGTTCTATAAGAAAGAGCACTGGCGGCATACCTAATTATAAATCTGGTCCAGCATGTCAACATCATAGTGCAAGTCAACATCTTATAAAACGAATCACTATCATCTCACTGTTAATCTTTATTAATTATTACCTAACGTTTGAGCCTTGTTAAAACTGAGATGGACGCGGAAGGTTTACCGAAAATGTTTTGGTTTGTTATTTATTGCCGTTATCTGTCGAAATCAATTGGTTTCTCAGTGGTGTTCCGCGGAAAATCCACTCGTAGCTCAACGAAGTAAAGCTCCAAATCTCCAATTCTAACGAAAATAATGGCGAAAACGTGAAAATTGAGTTTTTTTTATTTTTTCACCCCTAAAAACGGCACTTAAAGTAGAGTGAAAAAATTTTCAGGTTAGGATTTATTTTTTAAGTATTCTTCTCAATCAGTCTTGTATCCCCTTTCAACCCAGAAACCCGTTTTTGATTTTTTATCAAAACAAAGAAAATTGGCCATCTTTAAAAGGTCACTCACCAGTGTAATTAAGTTAAAACAAGTGTGTAAGTGCAAGAGTTTGTCTGTGACAAACTTCTATATACCCGACCCTATATGCCATGTAACTCCAAATCTAAAAGTTTCTTGGCCTGAATGCCTATATTATTTGTATAGGCCACGCCCCCAAAATTGGGCTTAAAATTAAAATCAATTAATTGTAATTTCGTTAGAATCATGAGAAAATACGGTAAAACGCAGAAAATATTTAAGAAAGAAACAGTTTTTTCCTTAAAACGCCCCTTAATATTTTAATGGTGGGCATGTCGATATTTTGGGCGGTCCAATTTTTGCTATGTTGAAGGACTTAAGCCAATATTGCTCAGTACCAAAATTTGAGTTCCTAACTTGACCAAAAGGCATTCTGAAAAAACTTTGAAATAGAGGTTGTCTCACATTGAAGCCAGTAGTGGGCTTGGCCGTTGACGGGTTAAGCCAATTTTCACATTTTTCTGAACAACAAAAGAACTAAGCCGTGTACCAAGTTTCAGCTCTCTAGGTTGATTTTGAAGACCTAAAACCTTCACACATACGGACGGACATGGCTTAATCGATTCACATGTCGGTCTCGATCATATCTCTGTTAGGTCTCAAGGGTCTACGGTGATTATTTCACTGTGATATAAACTATGAATTAAAATTAATATACCCTCGGTCGGGTATAAAAATGTACATAAGGCTATCTTTAAATCTTTTCGCAAAATGACCGACCATCGCGTACTTTTTTATACACATTTAATTTTTTGTGTGCATCAAGACAAATGTTCGGGTTTACGCGGGATAACCTGTCCAATGCCAATATCTATATACTGCAGAGGAAACAAAATACACAGCCGAAAACAGAATCATTAGCAGATATCTAATCTAAATAAACTAGCCATCGACAAACTTTGCGGACATGAACACAGAAAGCATCCATCTTGAAAGTATGTAGCTATCTAGATTCAAAATACAGATCATTGAACTCTTGTTAGCAAATGGAACACGCACAACGCCGCAATGATGTAGAATGCAATTAAGAAGCTGGATGATTGAGGCCAAAGTTACTGGTACACAAGTTTGGGAAGACGTAGGTACTTCAGATAGATGCCAAGAAAACCACAGCGAATCAAAGTAAACCAGAAAGCCATTAGTGACTTGCTCAAAATGACTTATTTGAAATTCGTCAATTATTACACTTTTGCCCGCAAAACACCGCTTCTGATTTATTTATCGCAATATATACATATAACATATAGCAATGTGCATTGTGCAACATTAGTGATTATTATTATTATTTATTATCAACCCGTTATTTGTTCAATAATTTATTAATTTTTGATTTGGAATTGATGGTAGGCGGTGATTTGGTTGCGATGTTATTTGTAGACCAAAGCTAAGGATCCAAGTGCTATCCAATTGATTGTGTATACCGCAAAAAAATGTGGCCTATGCAAACTCAATGATTTTGGCGTGTATGCAATTGTGAAAGCGAAAATAGCGATTCGTTAAAATCTTATTGTTTTTATACCCCATCCCATAGTTAAGGAGGTAGGTATGTTAAGTTTGGTTCATAGTCACGAACCAAACCAACCAAGCTCCCACGACCCTAAGGGCATAAGATTCAGACCGGACTCCGTTCGTCCGTCCGTCTCCCTGTCACCATTTCCGTCCGTCTCCCTGGCACCATTTTGGGCGTGCGTCGTCACATTTAAATTGCCTTTTTTAAACCTTATTTGAATGCAATATGTTTGCTTGTAATCCGAAGAAATTCTTGCTAAATATGCTAGCATATGTCCGTATACAATCAATTTACTAGAAAATTTTTTACCACGCCCACTTTTGGGGCGTACTTGAATAAAAATCTAATTTTTGGTATCACTAGTGGGAGGGTTACAATCCGCACCAACCCTTAAAAACATTAACCGTACTCGCCCGAAACCGAACTCACGCAACTCCGCGATAATAATTAAATTCAACTCCACTTATGACAAGAACTATGTCCTAAAGTCTATCGCGAGTTATCGGAAAAAAACCCAAAAACAGCTTTGCCTAAAAGACAATGACCACCCAGACACCGCCTCCACCTCCGCGTTGTTGTTGTAGTATGGCAAGAAGCCAGGTACGGCTCAGGCGTAATGGACCATTGGGTTCGATGATTAGAGTTTTGAGAAAACTGGTCTCAAAGTTTGTCATTTAAACGCACAGAGTTTGTTACCGAAACTTTACGAGTTCCGCGATTTGTTTGTTGGATCAGATGTTGATGTAGTAGGTGTTAGTAAAACCTGGTTCACGGATGATTTAAAAAGAAGAGTTATGTTGCTTGGAGATATAGAAATAGAAAAGATCATACTGGGAGGGAGTAGCACTTTACTTGAAGGATTTGTAGTGGAGTTTCGTAGAAGGAAACAAATCACGAACTTCTAAAAACAATCTTTTATTAACTTACTTTACGTATCAATTACACCTATATAAAATTTAGATTTAAGCTTTCGGTAATATTAGAAATAATTCGCACAGCTCAAGTGGTCGGGAAAGAAGAAGGAGAAAATACCTTCCTGTGGCCAAGTAACATCGGTTCGGAATGGTATGAACTGCAACGTCAGTAATGGGTGCGTGCAGCCCCCATAGTACTCCCCCTCCAGCGATAGTGGTAATCAAACGTTTTTAAATTTGACTGTTCGTCCATATCGGGTCACGTATGATGGTTTACCTTCTTTGGTTGTCAGCTCTTGCGGCACTGTAGGGTCGTCCTCGGTGTTTTCAATGTATGCTGGTTTTAGGCGGTTGATTGCGATATTGACCTTTTTGTCATTTCTCTGGACAGTAAAATACTTTTCGTTGCGTTGAACAATACGATATGGCCCATCGTACGGAGCCTGGAGTGGTCTCTTAACCGAGTCGTTTCGCACAAAGACATGAGATGACGTTTTTAGATCTTTATGTATAAAGGCCTGCTTTATCGAATGCGATGATGTTGGTGGAAAGCGTACGACGGACATGGCATCTTTTAATAATCTCACGAAATCTGCTTCGGGAATGTTATTATTCGAAACTTCAACAAACTTACCTGGGATACTTATTGTTGTGCCGTACAACATTTCGGAGACTGTTGCCCCCAAATCCTCCTTGAACACGGTTCGTAGGCCCAGTAACACTGTCGGAAAAACATCAGCCCAGTTTGTTGAGGTAAGGCATTTAATCGATGCCTTCAGAGTGCGGTGCCAACGTTCGATTAGACCGATTGACTGCGGATGGTAAGCAGTGGTCCGCAGATGCGTTATCCCCTGTAGTTTCGTCAACTCCTTAAATAACATACACTCGAACTGACGGCCTTGATCAGTTGTTATGCGTTGCGGAACTCCAAATCGACAAATCCAAGTTTCATACAGCACTCGGGCGACTGTTTCGGCTGCCATGTCGTCAATTGGAATTGCCTCCGGCCATCTAGAAAACCGGTCGATGATCGTTACACATTATCGACGTCCCTGGGATGGTGGCAGGGGTCCCACAATGTCAACGTTGATATGTTGAAATCGTTGGTCTACAGCTGTATACTTGCCGGGGGATGGATAATTTTGGCGTCGGATTTTCATTTGCTGGCACTGTACACATGCTCTAGCCGAACTGCTGCAGTCACTTTTCATACGCGGCCAAACAAACCTTTCTGCTACCATCTTCGATGTAGCTCGTATGCCCGGGTGAGCCATTGCATGTACGGTGTTAAAGGCTGCTCGTCTGAGGTCTTTCGGAATAAACGGTCTTATGCGGTCTGTGTCGCAGAATACCATGCGTTTTTCGTTATCATGAACGGGAAATTGTTTCAGCTTGAGGTTTGACGATTCGCCGCGGAGTAATGTCTGTAGCTCATCGTCTTGTTGTTGAAGCTCATGTAGGAGATCGTAATCCATAGCACGTGTAGATGTGATGGCATTGATGCGTGATAGCGTATCAGCGACAACATTCTCTGCGCCAGGAACGTACCTGATGTCAGAAGAGAACTGTCCGATATAGTCGAGCTGGCAGCGTTGGCGAGCAGTGGCTTTATCTGGCTTTTGATCAAAAGCTAATGTAAGCGGCTTATGGTCTGTAAATATAACAAAACTACGACCTTCTAGCATATGCTGAAAATGTCTTACCCCACAGTACGCGCTGAGGAACTCCCGACCATAGGTGCTGTACTTGGCCTCACTAGCCGATAATTTTTTGGAAAAAAATCCCAACGGTTGCCAGGAATTCTCGACCAGCTGATGAAGGGCAGCGCCTACGGCGATATCAGATGCATCAACCATCAAAGCTAGTTGACAGTTTGGATCGGGGTGTGCCAGCGTGAGCGCTTCTGCTACTGCTTGCTTGCATCTATCGAAAGCTGAAAATGCTTCGTCTGTCCACTCGATTCTGCTAAGGTCGTTCTTTTTGTTGCCTTTGATGAGACTTAGTAGACAGATTTGGGTTTCCACGGCCTTTGGTAAAAATCTTCGGTAGAAATTTATTGTTGTGAGGAAACGACGGAGCTCGCACACCAGTTCAGGTCGTTTGAAGTCTCGGATTATCTCGATTTTTTCAGGTAGGGGTCGTGTACCATTCTCATTAACCATGTGTCCCAAAAAACGCACTTCAGGTTTCCCAAACTGGCACTTGTTCACATTAACGACGATTCCGTTGTCCCTTAGGCGTTGCACTTCTCGAAGATGTATTAGGTGTTCGTCCCTGTTGCGCGATGCAACAATTATATCGTCGATATAAGCACGTGCTAATCCAAACCACGCAAGATATCGTCCATAAAACGCTGGAAAGTCTGACCAGCGTTACGTAGTCCGAACGTCATCTTGCAAAATTCGTATAATCCAAACGGCGTGATGATGGCGGTCTTTGGGATGTCGTTCTCTTCTACAGGGATTTGGCGGTATGCGCGTCTTAGGTCGATCCTGGAAAAAACTTTCTGGTCGCTCAGAAAAAAGGTGAAATCCTGGATGTGCGGTACAGGATACCTGTCTGGTTCGGTGACTACATTCAATCCACGAAAATCTCCACATGGACGCCAATCTCCGTTTCCTTTTGCCACCATATGCTTAGGGCTGGCCCATGGGCTTTTTGATGGGCGGCAGATTCCCTGGTCAATCATCGTTTAGAATTTCATTTTGGCGATTTTTAGCATTTGTGGTGACAGCCGTCGTGCTGGTGAATATTTTGGCGGGCCTCGGGTGACGATGTGATGAGTTACGTTGTGAGATGCTTTATTTCGTGTTGGGGATGGCTGCGTGATGTCTTTAAACTCTGAAAGAAGTGAGTTATAGGGAAATTCGCAACATATATTCGTTAATTGCAGAGAATCTATACGGGTTAAACTACCACTGGATTTGGTGAGCGTCGTTTGTTCGATTAGTCGCTTATTCTTGAGATCAACGAGAATGTCAAAATAGCGCAAAAAGTTTGCTCCTAGAATAGCCCGTTGCACTTCCGCGATTGTAAAAGTCCATCTGAAATTTCGCCTTAACCCCAAACTCAGAACAATTGTTTTTTCGCCGTAGGTTGCTTTTTTCGTCTCGTTGGCGGCGTAAAGGTAGTTGCTGTTTCGTTGTTGTAGTAATGTTGGCGGAAGAACCGAAATATCGGCACCGGTGTCGACTAAAAATTTTATTTTTGTTACTGTATCTTTGATGAATAAGCGGGAACTAATTTGGCTGCTGTCAGATGCCGCTTCAAGTGACAGGCCTTTTAGTTTTCCTGTTTTTTAGAAGACCTTTCAAAAGAGCAAGGAGGACGACAATTTTTCGCTTTCGATCCATGCTGATTATGGTACCAACAGTAGTCGTCTCGATTATTGCTTGACTTGGACCGACCACGAAGTGCACTTCGGTTATTGAAAGATGAGCGTGAACGGCTTCGACGGTGTGTAAATGCGATGGGTAATTTTATTCTCGATGTCGGTGGGAGTGAGTGGGACGGACGACGGTCTAATTTCTACGGCAGCAACGTACGATGTCTCACTTACCTCTGCTATCTTATCAGCCAGCTCGGCAACGTGGGATAGCTCTTCTTTGCTGACACTAATAATACTGCGCATGTGCTGGGGTAAACGCTGCAACCAGAGGGATTTTGGAAAGTCACTACTAATAGATTTCCCAGCCAACTCTGTCATTTCTCTAAGCAGATGCGATGATTTTTTTTCTCCCAATTCGATTTCCTGTAACAATTTTCGTAGCCGTTTGTGCTCTGAATCGGCGAACAGGGAGATGAGTCTGCCCTTTAGCGTGCCGTACAGGTTTTGTGACGGTGGGGTCAGAATAATGTCACTCACTTGGGCTAAAATGCTGCTTTCGACGGCGGCAACCACTGTATGGTATTTTGTTGCGTCGTTTCGTATGCCAGATGTAAAGAATTGCGATTCTACTTGTGAGAACGAAAGCTGTGGTTGAAGTTTCCAAAAGGGTGGAATTTTTACAGAAATTTTATTCTGCGCTTGGTTCGATTTTTTGTGCTGCCTGGCTGGGCTGAGAAGCTGGATGTTCGGTACTTCCTTTGGAATCGTTGACGTTATCTTGACCCATGCTTGTGCGCGAGCGTGGCTTTCCGTCAATAAAAATTATTATGGAAATCAGTCGCTAAATGGAGGGCGTTAAATGTCCTCCTTCCTTAATAAGATCACGTCGGGGTCACCAATTGTAGTGGAGTTTCGTAGAAGGAAACAAATCGCGAACTTCTAAAAACAATCTTTTATTAACTTACTTTACGTATCAATTATACCTATATAAAATTTAGATTTAAGCTTTCGGTAATATAAGAAATAATGCGCACAGCTCAAGTGGTCGGGAAAGAAGAAGGAGAAAATACCTTCCTGTGGCCAAGTAAAATCGGTTCGGAATGGTATGAACTGGAACGTCAGTAATGGGTGCGTGCAGCCCCCATAGATTCAATCAAATGCAATCTAAGGCTTTCATCTGATGCTAATAGCAGTGTTGAGTATGTGTTTGTTGATCTGGTGGGCAGACAGGACCGACTACTTGTTGGGGCAGTATATAGGCCAAATAGGTACATTAATCTGTCACCTTTCTTAACACTTTTAGAGGAAATGTCGTTAGTATCTCCCAACATTTTATTATGCGGCGATTTTAATTGCAATCTTCTAAGTCAGAATCTTTTAACTCAAAGCATGCAAACGTTTAACTTAAGTCCAGTTAATACCCGCACTCCTACGCATTTTTTCGAGAGTGGTGCAACCCTTTAAGATGCTTTCTTCGTAAGTGACACGAGTAAAATGGCGTTGTATGACCAGTTATCTGCTCCCGCTTTTTCAAAGCATGATCTTATATTCCTTACGCCTAAGTTCTGCATCAATCACTCTCAGAAGAATATAAAATATCACGATTTTAAAAATATAAATTTTGAAAACTTAGAGGAACAAACTTAGAGGACTGGGACAACGCCTTTTATTTACAGTCGTCAAATATAAAGCCTCAGTTTATAGCTTAAAACATTAAAGCCCTTTATAATAGTAATGTGCCCTGAAAACTAAGCTCGTTAAACCGTGCAACAAACCATGGTTCAAACCCAACGTGCATTTGTTAATGCGGCAGTGCGATGAGGCTTACAATCACTGGAAACTTTACCGATTAAATAAGTTAAAGCAAAGGTTCTCTTTACCCGGCAACAAAGTCGTCGTAGAAATACGGAAGGCTGAATCCCGGTTCTATTCTGATCAGCTATCTACTTCTGGCAGTGGGGCCAGTTGTGTAATAACTTATAGTCGGAGAGCTGGTAAAAAATTTTGGTAGTCATTTGAACAACAAAACCACGTACCTTGATGTGTTGACCTATACGCGATACTGCGAAAAATGGTGTTCTGCCCGATCGCAGGCGGTCCCTAGGGTGCGGTACGCGGTCCAGAAGCGGTGAAAAAAATCGAAATTATCCTCATTTGACTCATTTTGAATTTTTGTGTATAGCACCTGGCGGCAAATCTATGAAATTTCCTACAATTGGCAGATCATTAGGGTGGGCCCTAAAGCGTGGCAGAACGCCCCCAAAGTACAAAAAAAAAATTGTTTATTTGTACTTATTTGAACAGGTCTGAAATTTATATACATGCTTTGTCACATCATGTGAAGCTTATGTGTGCAATGGCAGAACGAAATTCCGGTCCTAAGTCCTTGGCAGAAGATGCTTAAGATACCCGACCTGTACATGTCTTTCAGCAAGAAAACGGTGTATAAATAACTTTTTTGCGAAAAATATACGTGCTATCAATTTCAAAAGGATGTTAAAAGAAAGCTGATTATCAGGACTATTATATCTGCAATTTTCATGTTTTAGAACATGTACTTTACCTTATAATTTACTTCAGACCAAAAATAAATGAAAAGAGGTTAGCATTCACATTATACTAATATTTATATCTTGATGAGTATACACTCAGTTTACATAATACGTATTCTACTTAAAACGCTTTAAATTTCATTTTAAGGCTACATTTCACTATATTTAAATTTTCGTTGTGCATTGAAAGAGAAACTGCAGAAAAATGTTGGATATTGTATAACCATGTTTTTATTTTGTATACAGGGTATTTCCTAATTCGATGCAAATATTTTGGGATACGATATTTGGGTTTAATTAAAGAAACATATATCGCGTTACAGTATGTGCCGATCTCGAATTTTGATAACATTTATTGGGAATTTAAGAAAACACCTACTTTGAGGTACCTTGACCCATACTAACACGAATATATTCGCTAACACTAACAACAAACAAATCCGCTCACAGACACGCCCACAATCGGTCTAAATGTGCAACTACCTCCATAGATTTAAAAACTGGAAGACGTTCTAAAAGGCTGAAATTTAACGTTTAGCATCTCCTAATGAATGTAAAACACAAAAAAAAATTTTTGGTAAACCTCCTCCAGCGGGCGTGGCATCTATTTTAAGGGTAACTTTTCAAATGCAGTTTACTCAATATTTTTGTTCCAAATTGAAAAAATTTCGCTTAATATTTTCTGTAGAAAACGTTTAGTTCAACATTTTCCTCATACAAGACTTTGGACCACGCCCATATTTGGAAGGAAAATGTAATTTCGTCTGGCCTTGGGCCTAATTTAGAAAAACATGAAACAAAAAAAATAGCAGGTTAGGTAAACGAGACTTCATTCCAGATTTCGTGTATATAAAGTTCTTAGCCACGCCCTCTTTTAGGGGTTGATTTTTCAAAAATATTGAATTTGAACTAAAAAAATTGCATTATCACTTACATTCAAGCGTAACTTGGAAATATCTTTTAATTGTTGATAGTTTGTGAATAGGGGCGTTTGGACCACTCCCCTTTTCGAAGTTTACACTACTTATAAAATGTCAAAAAATAAAAATACCATCAGCATTTTACAATGTGGGATAGGATGGTGTAACTTCTGCTTACACGTTAAAGCACTTACTCGCTATTTGTATTAAGTGAATTAAACAATCAAATAAGGTGCTCAAAGTGTCCTCCTGCGTTTTGTATGCATGCTGGAGCCCGTTTTTGGATTGCGCTGTCAATATTTATTGAGGCTGCTAGCTGCTGTCTCACTTTTGACAAGGCTTGGAATTGTCCAACGCTCTTCTAAAGCATTTAAAGTTGTTATTTCGGTAGACTAAACAGGTATTTTCATTCTCCATAATACACAAAAATCAATTATTGTAAGGTCAGGACGTCTTGCAGGCTAGTGAACTGTTCCATTTATTCCTATCCAATGACCACCGTCCTTTTCGTCCAGTCAATTCTTAATTTCCACCGTGTTAAAAATATGCCCAAAAACTTAAGATAGTTTGTATAATTTAGTATGCGAGGCAGTTTGAAGGGACCGTTTAAGTTGTTTCCAATAACATCTGCCCACAAATCTACACAGAGGCTAAATTAAATACGCGGAGATTAGGTATTCTTCGGTTAGGCAAAAGCTAACGGTATCTTTGCCGTGCTATACTAGAATTCCCGTTGAACTTAGAGACCTCCCATAAACGTATATAATATCTGCGTATTCTTCGTTTGTAAAATATGCCCATTTCAAAAAAAAAAACTATATAACCATTGTGTAACTTTGTAATTTAACTACGTTTACTACAGTTTTATATCTAAGGTAAATTTTCCAACAGTTGTCCAAACCCAGACTTTTTGAGATTTAAAAGAAAAATGGTAAATAACTCAGGGTTTTATCATGTAGTCTAATAAAAATGCATGCTCTAAACACCTACGTAAATACGTAGCCAAGAAATCGTTCCTTTTGTCAACTGCGGTTATAAAAGTAGGTAAAAAATGATATTTCCACCTTATACCTGCGCGGCTTTGTGGAAAGAATTTTTCTTAATATTACTTGCTACAACTTTTCCCAAATATCGTAAAATTTTTGGGCTTTTCTGGTAACTTGTTACAGCAAGTTACCAGAAAAGCCTTTAATTATTTTTTGTTAAGTATTGTTAGGTTAATTTTTGCAAAACAGTGACTTGTTCAAAAAAATTTCATGGGCAAGGAAAAAGGATTCGAATTAAAAGCAAATATCTCGAAGTTTATAAAAGTCATGAATTTTATTTTAAAGCAGTTAAAAGGAGTACCATTTCTTTTAAAATATAAATCCTAAATTAAGTGTTTGTTGTTAGTGTTAGCGAATATATTCGTGTTAGTATGGATCAAGGTACCTCAAAGTAGGTGTTTTCTTAAATTCCCAATAAATGTTATCAAAATTCGAGATCGGCACATACTGTAACGCGATATATGTTTCTTTAATTAAACCCAAATATCGTATCCCAAAATATTTGCATCGAATTAGGAAATACCCTGTATACAAAATAAAAACATGGTTATACAATATCCAACATTTTTCTGCAGTTTCTCTTTCAATGCACAACGAAAATTTAAATATAGTGAAATGTAGCCTTAAAATGAAATTTAAAGCGTTTTAAGTAGAATACGTATTATGTAAACTGAATGTATACTCATCAAGATATAAATATTAGTATAATGTGAATGCTAACCTCTTTTCATTTATTTTTGGTCTGAAGTAAATTATAAGATAAAGTACATGTTCTAAAACATGAAAATTGCAGATATAATAGTCCTGATAATCAGCTTTCTTTTAACATCCTTTTGAAATTGATAGCACGTATATTTTTCGCAAAAAAAGTTATTTATACACCGTTTTCTTGCTGAAAGACATGTGCAGGTCGGGTATCTTAAGCATCTTCTGCCAAGGACTTAGGACCGGAATTTCGTTCTGCCATTGCACACATAAGCTTCACATGATGTGACAAAGCATGTATATAAATTTCAGACCTGTTCAAATAAGTACAAAAACAATTTTTTTTTTGTACTTTGGGGGCGTTCTGCCACGCTTTAAGGCCCACCCTAATGATCTGCCAATTGTAGGAAATTTCATAGATTTGCCGCCAGGTGCTATACACAAAAATTCAAAATGAGTCAAATGAGGATAATTTCGATTTTTTTTACCGCTTCTGGACCGCGTACCGCACCCTAGGGACCGCCTGCGATCGGGCAGAACACCATTTTTCGCAGTATCGCCTATAGGTCAACACATCAAGGTAAGTGATTTTGTTGTTCAAATGACTACCAAAATTTTTCACCAGCTCTTAGACTATTGGGGATTAGTTGAGGATCGGTAACCCTCGAGTCAGCCGAGCTGTTGATATTGACACCAATGATTAAAACCAACGTTTCGTGTCGTTACCATCGCTATCTGTTTCCGTTGCTGAAGCTTTATTTTCTCCAGTCGTTCAGCCTGATGATACTGGTTTTGGTTAGTGAATAGTGCTGATGTTGTAGAATTTGTGCTTTCTGTAAAGTCGAACTCTGTTGGGCTGGATGAAATTCATTTTATTTTTAAAGATGATTTTACCGCTTGTACTGCCACATATAAGCGACTTGTTTAATACAATCTTAACGACCGGCGAGTACGCTGATTTAGTGAATTTGGGCAAGACTATTCCCATCCCCAAAAGTGCAAAAGGTGATAAATTTCGACCTGTTTCGATCCTGCCTTTTTTGTCAAAAGTGTTTGCGCGTTAGTGCATATCTAACCTCGGACAATTGGCTTACACCTATTCAATCAGGATTTCGCCAAAAACACAGCTGTGTCACAGCCTTGTTATGCGTTACCGACGATATAAGGCGGGCCTTGGACAGGGATTCAGTAACCTTATTGTTATTGCTTGATTTCTCGAAGGCCTTCGACTCAGTCAATCATGCAAGATTATGTAACGAGCTTATAGAACAGTATAACTTTTCAGTCGGTGCCGCCAAATTAATTTATTTTTTCTTGATTGGAAGAAGACAGGCAGCTCAAATTGGTGAAAACTTATCGGATTTTCACTAGAATGCAAGTGTGGTTCTATACTTGGCCCGGAGTGGTTCTATACTTGGCTCTTTACTTGGTCCAATCTTACTCTCTATGTACGTTAATAAATTTTCATCCAAAATCGAAAACTGCTCTTATCATATGTATGTGCAATTATACCTGAGCTGCCCTCTTGGGCTTATCGAGCATGGTTTCCTGTGTCAACGAAGACTTAGAGAGAGTAGTGCACTGAACTAAATATTTTAAACCCCAAAAAGTCGAAATGCCTCATTATATCAAGAAACATGTTGGATCTATCTTACTTTCCGTCGATCATGTTAAACAATGCTCCAATATAATAAGTTGAACAAGCAAAAAATCTCGGGGTTACATTTAACAGGAGCCTAACTTGGGATAATCATGTTGGTACACTCGTTGGAAAAGTTTATGGTGTACTGCGTACCTTACGGGTGACTCAGTCGTTTAAACCTGTCAAAACGCGCTTATTACTTGCAAAGACTCTGGTATTACCTATTATGATTTACGGCAGTGAAATTTTTGGTAAATGCAACTATGCAAGCAAAAGAAAGCTCGATGTCGCTTTTAACAGCACGTTACGATATGTCTTTGGGTTACGTAGATTTGATAGAGTATCTGGTTTTGCTGCTCGTCTGCTCGATATGTCTTTTGAAAATTATCTTCAACTTCGGACAGTTACTTTTTTTCCAATAGTAACTACACAGCAGCCTCCATACTGCTTCGATAGAATAAGAGTGGCCTCCTCGCAGAGAACTGGTCAATTAATTCACTTTTCATGCCTAACATCGGAGAGTCAATTCTTTGTCAATTCTGTCCGTCTATAAAGATAACTACTGCGTTACATTAAAGAAACACAGGATACAACAAGAATTAAAAAAGTATTAGAGGATTATTTTTCAGTAAATACTTAATTTGTATGTAACGGGTGATTTTTTAGCTGGTTTGGTTTTGGCAGCACTGGTTTTGACAGCTGACGTGTGTTTAGTACCTTGTGTCATTGTCAAACAGCTTCAGTTTGGTTTGCAATTTAACCATGGATCGTCTTACAAATGAACAATGCTTGCAAATTATTGAATTTTACTATCAAAATTCGTGCTCGGTTCGAAATGTTCATCGCGCGCTGCTTCCATTTTATGGTCGGCATTCTCGACCTTCTGAGCAGTCTATTCGGAAGATTGTGACCAAATTTCGCACCAAATTTACTTTGTTGGACATTAAACCACCAACACGTTTACGTACTGTGCGTAGTGAAGAAAATATTGCGGCCGTATCAGCTAGTGTGACAGAAGACCGCGAAATGTCGATTCGGCACCGTTCCCAGCAGTTAGGCCTTTGTTACAGCACTTCGTGGAAAATTTTGCGGAAGGATTTGGGCATAAAGCCTTTTAAGATACAGCTGGTGCAAGAACTAAAGCCAGCCGACCTACCACAACGCCGAATTTTTGGTGAATGGGCTCTTGGAAAGCTGGCCGAGGATCCGCTTTTTTATCGAAAAATTGTGTTCAGCGATGAGGCTCATTTTTGGTTGAATGGGTACGTAAATAAGCAAAATTGCCGCATTTGGAGTGAAGATCAGCCAGAAGCATTGCAACAGCTACCAATGCATCCCGAAAAAGCCACTGTTTGGTGCGGTTTATGGGCCGGCGGCATTATTCGGCCATATTTCTTCAAAGATGATGCGAATCGCAGCGTTACTGTCAATGGTGAACGCTACTGAGCGATGATAACAAACTTTTTTTTGCCCGAAATGGAAGTTATTGACTTGCATGATATGTGGTTTCAACAAGACGGTGCCACATGCCACAGAGCACGCGAAACAATGGCGCAATTGCGAGGCGAGTTTGGTGAACAGTTAATTTCACGTTTCGGGCCGGTCAATTGGCCGCCTAGATCGTTTGACACCATTAGATTATTTTTTGTGGGGGTATGTCAAGGCTAATGTCTATAGGGACAAGCCCGCTTCGATTGACGCACTGGAAGCCAACATCCATGCATTCATTCGTGAGATACCGACCGATATGTGTGAAAGAGTATGCCAAAATTGGACTCAGCGGATGGGCTACCTGAGACGCAGCCGCGGTCAACATTTGCATGAAATTATCTTTAAACATTAAATTGCAAGGTTC
The DNA here is from genome assembly GCA_947623515.1 of Neoascia interrupta. Taxonomy (NCBI): domain Eukaryota; kingdom Metazoa; phylum Arthropoda; class Insecta; order Diptera; family Syrphidae; genus Neoascia; species Neoascia interrupta. Next base: position 81,142,766 of record OX392464.1, on the reverse strand, counting down.
AAACTATCGATTCAAATAAATATTTCATTAATTTTTTCGAATTTTTTTTGTGTTTTTTTTTTTTAAAAAGTTCTCAACCTCTTTTTATATATCTTTTTTAAATTTATTCCCCCAACATAAACTTAATTGAATTAATCTGCCTCTCAGCTGCCTCTCAAGCCTGTATTTTATTTTGTGAATTTAGCTTAAGACAATTTTATAAGACATTGTATCTTACCGTGTTTGAGCATTATCAAATAAATATTTAAATGAAAAAAAAAAACTCGCATCATTAATCATAAATTGTTAAATTTTAGTTTCTATTAACCTTAATTGTATTAAGAATTTGTCAGTAAAGTTCATCCTTCCTTAAAAAAGGGGACTGGCATCAACCCCTTTCCAATAACATCGTTTTTATGTTCACGTTTTTAATCAGAGGTGGTAATGACACACATTTTGATTGCATTTTCATATCTAAAATTTGGTTTATACTTAAAAACGCCCTAAAAGTGGGCGTGTCAAAAATTTATTCATTTGAATTGATAGCTCACGCACATATCTGAACATTTTATAGTGCAAGTTTTTTGGATTTAAAGCAAATACATCGAATAAAATCCGCTTTTGAGAATGCAAATTAATGACCACGCTCTCATGGGGCGGGTTTCGTTTTTTTTTTTTAAATGCAAATCACAATACACAGCGAGGATAACGCGTTACGAATTTCAGCTTACTACGAACATGCAAATCTCATCCGGACCATCTATTTGAACAAAAACTACAATGACATTGAAACGGGATTAATGCAACAGCCTTTTTAAGTCGAAAGAGATAATAATTTCTTACTTTTGTTAATTTATAGCTTGACAAGGGTCAATTGGAATGGGTATGCAACGATTCGCCTAAACGTATTGTAACCCGCCCCATAGTTGTTTTTGGAATGTGATAATTTTTTTTAAGTTTTTGTTTTGTTTTTTAGGTAGAACGAAGTATTTTAAATAATTAAAATACCGAACTTATCGTTGCTTATTTTGGGAGAGGCCCCTATGGCAAAGCCGTTCATAATTGGATTTAATATTGAAAGGTGAAAAATGGTTTCGTCATTGTCTTCCCTGTTTCGTAAATTTACAGTCGGTAGCTCGCAGTATTTGTAGCCACACTTGTGTGTTTTGATACTGTTGGTTTCCTTCTACTTGTTTTCAAATACTTGTTCATATGTAATATTTGTCCTTATGTTCGTTATCTTGTGAAAAAAGTGAATGAAACTGGCATCCTCATCTATAAACCAAAGCGTGAAAAGCCAAAAACAGCGCGTACGACCGAGAAAATTGCTGCTGTGGCAGACAGTGTGCGTGAAGCGCCACAACATCAATTCGCCTTCGTTTTTATAATGTGCTTAAAAAGTATGTGCTTAAAAATTGGACCGATCGTATAGGCTACTACATGGCCAGCCGAGGCAGCCATTTAAATGAAATTATTTTTCATTATTAATCGGAAGGATTGTGCTTTCCTTTAAAAAAATGGAAAGCACAATCAAACGAAAATTGAGAAATTTTTCATTAGTTTTTTATAGCTAATTAATTTTAGCTATTAGTTAGCTAATTAATTTTAATTATTTGGCGGACCCTTTAGAATTATGTAAATAAGGTAAGAAAAACATCTAGATTTCGTATATACAAAGTTTTTAGCCACACCTCTTTTAGAGGCCGATTTTACATAAATAATCGAATTTGAATATTTATTTATAGTGCAACAATGCGTTTGTAAAAACTCTAGCCCGTCTGCAACGGATTGCAAAAAAACTGCGATGCCTCCAGCCAATGGGCTGGATATAAAAATATAACTATTGATTGTCTTATGCTAGGTGATTGCATACATTTTGAGGTAAAACACAGACTTTTTAACTAAAAAAACGTTTTTTTTTAAAGCCAAGTAGAGTCATATACTTTATATATAAACAAGTGGGAAAGTGCAACAGTGCGTATGTAAAAACTTCAGTCCGTCTGTGACGGATTGCAAAATACCCTCCTGTTTAGTGTCTACTGTCATTATTTCAAGCGTTAAAAACTATACATTATACTTAAAGACCGTATAGAGCGTATTTTGGGAGTGGTTATATAACCAAAAAAATTCCATATCATTGGAAAGGTCTAATTCACCACGATATTAAATTGCAAAGTCTGTCAACTTTTTCTCTCAGCCGTGGCAAGTAGTGATAACTTAAGAATGGTACTTTGTTATCGAGGATGTAACCGCGTTAAAGTTGACTTAAAATAAAGAAAGTATTGTCCTGGTTGCAAATATATAGGTTTCAGACCTTTTTAGTCTAGCCTTCCCTCTGTTATGTACCACTGAAAGTAAGCTTTTTGTCTTTTTTAATGGTTAAAACCTATATTTTTGCGATAAGGACATTGTCTACCTTATTTAGCGTCTAATTTGAACTAGCTGGACTATATATAGTAAGAGCACAAATTTGTGGTTAACATAGAAGGGTAACCTGAGAATGGTACTCTTATTATCGAATGTCTAACCACGTCATAAATAAAAAAAACGCATAAAAGTCAATCCAAAATTATATGTGCCTATTATGTTAAAAAACAAGTGGGAAAGTGCAAAAGTGGGTATGTAAAAACTTCAGTTCGTCTGCGACTTTATGCTAGGTGGTTTTGGAATAAAAGCCCGCATATTTAACCAAAAAAAAAAAACATTTTTTTTAAGGCTACATCACAAAAGTGGGCGGAAGCATATACTTTTTACACACAAAAAAGTTAGAAAATGCTAATACATACAACTTTTGTAATCTAATTTTTTGTCAAATTTCATATACATATATTTACTAAAAAAACAGTAATTTTGAGTTAAAATTCCTTCAAAAATGGGCGTGGTCAAAGAAAACGCCAAACTTTTTCTACTGCCTCAAAGAGAATTGCAAGGCAGTGCCACATACTAAAAATCAGTGTGCTAGCAGAGCACCATTTTAACATAGCTAAGGTGTGAAAAGAGTATTTTTAAAAATTAAAATGGTCGCACATACAGGCCTGTAGTGGGCGTGCCTATGGGCGGATTTTGACTATTACCGCATACCCACCGCGCCATGGCCCCAAAATGGGATTCAAAATGCTGCTTATATTCGACCAAATCAATTAAAATATAAAAAACAAGTGGGAAAGTGCAACAGTGCGTATGCAAAAGCTTCAGTCCATCTACGACGGATTGCAAAATACCCGAAAATACAAAAAAAAAACTGCCACGCCTTCAAAACGTGGGCGGGATACAAAAAACTGTTGAATGCTTTATACTAGGTGGTTGCATACATTTTGGCCTAAGACTCCGAATTTTTAACTTAAAAAAATCACTTTTTTTGAACGCCACGCAAGGTTTGTTACAAGGCAATGTAACATACTAAAAATGAATGCGCTAGCACCATTCTGACATAGCTAAAATGAAGAAGAATTATTTTTTTTAAATTAGAGATGGTCCCACATACAGGCCTCTAGTGGGCGTGTCTGTGGACGGTCTGAAGGGTCTACGGTGATTATTTCACTGCGTTACAAACTATACATCAAACTTAACATACCCTGGGTCGGATATAAATATATGAAAATCGAAGAAAGACTGGCCCAGGCGTAGTCATGTACAAAAGTACAAACTGAATTGAGATATTTTTATAAAAAGTACATTACATTGACTCATACATAGTTCATAGTACACCAGCACTTTAATTCAAAATTTCGAAATCCAATTTTGCCGTTTATACCTACTGGAGTTCCAGCGCAGCGTTTCAAATGACACTCTGAATCTGAAATCTGAAATATCAAGTGCTCCATACAGCAAAAATTGTCGTTATTACTTGCTTATTTTTTGTTTATTTTTTGTAAATCGACAAAAGCGACAGAGCGCTTTTGTCGATTTATGTCAAATTACAAGCGTTTTATTTAAGTATTTTCTATCAACTGCCCTGAATTTTTTTAGAAATAGATAAGAGAATTGAAAGTTTGATAGGTTTGTTCAATTCGACTAACTTCTATGAATTCTACGAATCCTGATAAATATATGGCGAAACGCTGAACACTTAGGGTGAATTTAGCTTAAGTGCTGCAATTAGGACCGGTGTAAACGTACTTCTTTAGGTTAAGAAATAGAAAAAGTATACATAAGTTCTTGAGTTTCATGAAATAAAAAGAAATGTTTATTTCAATGCCAATATGGTAAATTTGACAAAATCTAATTTTTGAGAAAAAGTGGATTTATAAGGTTTGCATCCTTAGCCGACGAAGCAACATTTTGAACACCGTTTTGGTCCCATAACGCTGGTGAGTGGTCTTAAAAAAGAAAAGAAAATTTTTACGTAATTTTATCTATTTTCTGTATGAGCTAACAGGCCAATGCAAAAATTAAAAAATTTGTTTTCAGATGATGGACTTGCAAATGATTCTTAATTGAATGAATTTGAATATTCATATTAATTTTTCAAAACTACATAAATACTACCAATTACGTTTGTAATGTCGACTAAAGTCGACTTGTGGACATTTTTCAGTAAGTCAATCTACTTTTTGCTTAGTCCAGATGCAAAACTGGTGACATTTCGGTAAAAAAAATCGTCGACGTTCAAAACATTTTAATTTTTAAATTTTAACGGTAAAAAAATAAATTTTGCTTAGCAGACATTTTTTTTGCCGGTCATTCGTACGGGACCCCTATGCATTAAAATTAATATATAGGATTGTACCCTGAATAGGGTACAATTACCAAAGTATGTAAGTACCTACCACCAAAAAACGATCGAGATCATTATTAATCCACTTTAGGTTGGGAGTCTGTGCATGATGACAATAAGTTTAAGCCGATAGGGCGACGATGATGGATGGTGGAAAACAAAATCAAAACTTTTTTAAAAATAAAATCAGGTTAAGAGCCGACTAGGTTACTTTATTTATATGTACGTAATATCTTCAAATCCTCTTTAACGAATCGATGAAGTTGACATCATTTGGAATGAATAAGCTTCCCACACCTCCCTTTAGAGTGCTTTGGAGCGCTGAATATTGCGGTTGCGAGTCATTGTCGAGCCCCCTTCGGCCGCATCGAATATAAAGAACGTTCGACTATTACATTTAATTTGGTACGCTTGGTCTGTGGTCGTATGTGGCCATACGGTGCCGTAGACAGATCTCCCACGCACGGTTTGCATTCGCCCCTTATGTCTCTCATTTAGGTTTAATATAAAAAAGATTCTAGTCTAAACAGATTTATATAGAACAAAGACTATATTTTATTTGTCGTAAGAACTATTGGATGCGCAGTAATAATCGTTCACCAGATTGCACACTATTGCTCGATAACGTATCCATGTGTACACACATCTCTTAGTTGTATGATAAATAAATAGATAAATAGGTTTTTACGATGCTTACAGTTAGGAAAAACGTATTCCCTTTGGACACATTGTTCGCATGCCTCCTGACAGACTTCCTAGACAGGTCATGCTTGCCAAGATGCAAACGCTTCGCCCCCTAGTTTGCCAAGAACTAGGCTGTGGGATCTGGTAAGGAACCTCTCCGAATCCCGCCAAAGATTGCGCCTGAGTCTCTTGAGTTGGTGGCGGAGGATCGAGAACGATGGAAAGACCATTTAGCCACCCTCGCTCCGCGACCCTTGTAGAGGATAAGCTGCCTTTTAGAAAATGTATGTCTAAATGCACCCCTTTAATCCTAATTAAAAGTCTAAAGAATTTTGTTCAGTGGACTATATTTTTGCACTTATACACGGTGACTTAAAATAAGTCGTATTCCCGTTAAGAAGTCATAGGTGAGGTCAAAAGAAATATATTTAATTATGCTAAATTTTTTTCAAAACCTCACTGTTTTTTAGTTATTCGGAATCTGATAGTTTTTCAGATAAATTGCGTTTGTGGCTATTTAAATATCTACGTAAAAAATGCTGATCCGTTCCTGCTTATTTTTAATTTTTTCCCGTTAGACAACATTATCGTTATTCGAAAAGTAATAACATTATCGAAAATCACAAAATTTAAAAAATCATATGTATAAAAAACTAGGCGAATCGTTGGATACCCCATCCCAATTGACCACTGTCAAGCTCCAAAATGCGTCAAAAATTTTGGTTGTTAAATTTCACTCTCAATTAACATTTGTCAGTTAAGAATCTTCTTCTTCTTCAATAACATAATTTTTTTATCATATTTTTTTTTTTTATCACGTTTTACGTTTAGTACCACGCCCTCAAAGGTGGGCGTGACAAAAATTAATTCATTTGAGTTGATAGCTTGAGCACATAGCTGAACATTTTAAAGTTCTGTTTTGTTTTTTGGATTTAAACCAAATATATCAAATAAAAACCGTTTATTAGAATGCATTTAATATAAAAGCGCCTACAAGGGGGTTTTTAGATGCCAATCACAATACTCTTAAGCGAGGATATCGTATAGCGAATTTCAGCTTCCTAAGACAACTTTGATTTTTCATGCTTCTAAGTAAAGTAGGCGTGCCAGTGGGCGGATTTCAAAAAATTTTACACTTGTACTGCTTCGGGACCTAGAAAGAACAGATATCAAGTTTCAAGTTCCTAGCTTAAAATTTAAGGCCAAAAAATTACCGACAAACGGACGGGCATGGCTCATTCGACTTACAATTCGGTCTCGATTATATGCCCTTAAGGTCTTGGGGGTCTACGGTGATTATTTCTCTATGTTACAAACAATGAATCAAACATAATATACCTCCTATCCTATGGGATGGGGCATAAAAATATTTTTTTTTACTTGTCGAAACTGTTATGCATAGGTACCAAATTTAGTCTAAAGGTATTATTGTATGTCTCCGTACTAAATGTCGCATTTGTAGGCGTGGCTTTAAGAAAAGTTATTTTATGAGTTAAAAAGCAATATTTTAAGGCTAACAAGTGAGTAAGTGCAAGATTATATCTGTGACAAACTTCTATATACCCGAGCCTATCTACCATGTAACACCAAATCTTAAAGTTTCTTGGCCCGATTTCATATATAATTTTTATAGGCCACGCCCCCATATATAATTTTATAGGCCAAAATATAAGTTTTATAGGCCAAAGTGGGCATGGGCTTAAAATTTAAATCAATCTATTGTAATTTCGTTACACGCATGAGAAAATACGGTAAAAGCAAAAATTATTTCAGAAAAAACTGTTTTTTCCTAAAAACGCCCCTTTAAAGTGGGCAAAGCTCAAAACTTAAATTGGTCTTAGGCCAATTTTGCCCAGTACCAAAATTTAAGTTCCTGCGCCTTGCCTAACTTGGCCAAAAAGCATTTTGAAAAAAAAAGTGAATAAAGGGTTGCCAGTAGTGGGCGTGGCCGTTGACGGATTGAGCCGATTTACACACTGGTACACCAAGCACTGTACCAAGTTTCAGCGCTAAAGCTTGATTTTGAGGGTCTAATACTTTAACACATACAGACGGACGGACGGACGGACGGACATGGCTTAATCGATTCACCTGTCGCGGTCTCAATTCAGACAATGACACCAGCGCTGAAATCAAACGAAGGATAACTTTTGCCAATCGCTGTTTCTTTGGGCTAAGAAGGCAATTGAGTAGCAAAGCCCTCTCTCGAGCAACTAAAGTGTCCATGTATAAGACCCTCATCATCCCAGTCCTGCTTTACGGTGCAGAAGCATGGACCCTGTTAAAGGCGGATGAAAACACTTTAGGCTGCATCGAGAGGAAAATTCTTCCGACGATTGACGGTCCCGTCTGCATAGGCGGAGAGTGGAGGAGGAGATATAACACCGAACTGTACGGGCTGTACAGCGATACCGACCTAGCCAAAAGAGTCAAAAGACAACGTCTACGATGGCTGGGTCATCTAGAGCGGATGGACACCAACGTCCCGGCACAGAAAATCTTCGAATCCACACCGTAGGGACGGCGCGGTAGAGGAGCACCGAGACTCAGGTGGCGCACGCAAGTGGAAGGGGACCTCAGCCAACTTCGCGTACGAAACTGGAGACGGCTAGCTAGAGACAGAGCTGGCTGGCGAAGCTTGTTGGCTGAGGCCCAGGCCCACCCCGGACTGTAGCGCCACCTTAAGTAAGTAAGTCGCGGTCTCGATCATATCTCTAAAAGGTCTTAAGGGTCTATGGTGATTATTTTGCTGTGTTACAAACTATGCTTTAAAATTAATATACCCTCGCTCGGGTATAAAAAGCATTCAACCACTTTACACAAAGCATGCAAAAGTTATTATTTCACCCCGCCCACGGTGATATAAAAGTTATATATCACCCAGCCCTTTTTTGGAAACGTGGAAAAAACCTGAAAAAAAGGCTCGTTATTTTTTACGCTCCCCATATACGTCTGACAAGCTTCATTTGTCCCGAAAAACTTCTTAAAGTTCCGTTCGGATTCGGCAAAAAATGTTAGGTTCCCTTGTATGTGAAGACATTAACACACACAGCATACATTGATCAGAAGTTGGCCCCGGATCACCATGAGCTGCTGCACCACTCAATTTTTTTGGCTTTAATTTCGAATATAATTCTTCAAATGCGTTTTATTTATCATTTTTGTTCCAACTTTCATACAATATGTGTTCACAGAAGGTTTTGAGCGACACTCACATTTGAAGACAGAGTGGCCTTAAGCCTAATTTAACAAAGGAAAATGAGAAAAAAATTAAACTGCCAGAACGCACTTCATGGTAGTAAATTTTCGCTCTCTCATAATACTTCTTGAATACAACTAAGTTAACTTAACAAGTAGTTTACGCTTCCGTAGTGTTTATCGCATTGGGTAGGTTGCTATCCAGTGAATGCACCTACTAAGCCGTTCATTCGTGCGGCTTCGCCACGCTAGATCGAAGTTTGTTCTTTGTAGTCGTCGCTCGTTGTTTACATCGTTAAGAGTCCCGTTGAGAGTATCATTTCATTGTTGCAATGAACATGAAGGCGAGCACTTAGCTTTCGAACAAAGTTTGTTACTTCTTCGCTCACGGTAGCTACTCCTAAATCTCTGCGAATATCACTATTCCTAATATACCATGGAGCACTTACAATTGCTCTTAGTGTCTTGTTTTGGAAAGTATGCAACATGGACATGTTGCTCGGCTTGGTACAACCCCAAAGTTGTATTCCATATGTCCAGGACGGCTTTAAATCTGCCTGTACAAGAGCAGTTTGTTATATATGCTAAGTTTCGAAAATCTTCCGATAAGCCAATACATTTCGTCACGCTTCTTCTTTACGTGTGGTTTCGACCTTAGTTTAGCGTCCAGTGTCATCCCTAGATATTTCGCTTCATTTGCATAAGCTATTTGTGCAGAATTTATGAACAGAGGTAAATTGTTAACCCTTCTGTAAGTAAAATTCACATGCGTGGACTTGTTCTCGTTAAGAGCGATTCGCCAAGTCTTCGTCCAGACACAAATTCTGTCCAATGCTCATTGGAGGTTTCTCGTTGATGACTCGACTGATTCACCTGTTGCCAGGATGGCCGTATCGTCCGCAATCGTGACCACGACAGTCTCGTCATCTAGAGGTATGTCTCTTGTGTAGAGCAGGAACAGGGTCGGGCCGAGGACGCTTCCCTGGGGTACGCCAGCCCGAATTTTCTTGAAACTCGAGTGTTCACTACTACACCTAACATGAAAGAGTCTGCTTTCAAGATAATTTTTCAATATTTTAAACATGTCTTCCGGCAAGTTTTGCCGTAGCTTATATTTCAAGCCTTCGTGCAATCAACACGTGTATACCACTACTGATAAAAAATATAAACAAAAATACGATGTTATTGAGAAGGGGTGAATGCCACGCCCTTTCTTATTGAGAAGATTCCTAACTTGAAACTCGAGTGTTCACTACTACACCTAACACGAAAGAGTCTGCTTTCAAGATAATTTTTCAATATTTTAAACATGTCTTCCGGCAAGTTTTGCCGTAGCTTATATTTCAAGCCTTCGTGCCATACCTTGTCGAAGGCTTGCGACACGTCGAGGAAAGCACTTTTTCAATTTCATGCGTTATTCTGTAGACTTCATCTATTGTGGAATGGTTAGGTCTGAAACCGAATTGATGATCCGGGATCAAGCGTCTTTCTGCAATTATTATTGGTTGTAATCGCTTCAGCAGAAGTTTCTCGAATACTTTCGATATTATCGGCAGAAGCGATATGGGCCTATAAGATTTTTTATCATTTGCACATTTCCCCGGTTTTGGAACCATAATGACTTCAGCAACTTTCAATTGCCTTGGAATGTATAGAAGTCTAAGAGAAGCGTTTATCATATAAAGTAGCTTGACTAGTGCCTTTTTTGGTAGTTCTTTCAATATTTCGCCAGTGATCAGGTCGTAACCCGGGGCCTTATTATTTTTAAGTTTGCTTATTGTCTGTCGGAGTTCAACTTATGAAACTTTATTCATTCTAAAGCTATCAGGTTCCGCGTTGTTGTTTTGAACGCCAGCCAACGGCGGACCGTCGAAAGGCTTGAATGTTTCTTTAAAATGTTTAGCAAACAAATTCGCTTCCTCTTTGTCTTCTCTTGCCCATTCGCCGCCTTTTTTTATTGGTAACGAGTGGATTATAGGTTTCTTGATAGACTTGACTGCTTTGCACAGCGAGTAGTTTGAGCTCCTATCCTCCAATATCTTTTGTAAAGTATAAGTAAGTATACACAAGCAAACAAAAATCGTATAAACAGAGGAAAAAGCGGATGGACGGACGGACATATGGACGGCTGAATCAACACCTCTCGGTCTCGATCTTATCTCTAAGTTAACCAGACTTCATTCTATACCGACTTGTAATGTGCACGACCTGTAAATTGACTAGTGTTACACATTTTCCGAATTTTATTAATTTAAAGATCTTCGAAGAAACGCAACCATCGACCACGCGAGAAAATTTCTAGTGTGCAACTTGTACGATGCTAGCAATTTCCTTCTCTTATGTATGCACAATTTTAAGATAGCCTGCCAGTTATCTCGCTTAACAATTTAGAACACTCATGTTTCTTTAACCTTATAAAATTAACATCTACTAAGTAGGTATATGCTTATTCCGTTGCATATTTGCTTACTCATTCGCATGCTGTAAGTTGCAACGTGTGTCAGAATCGATATTGTACGTTCGTAATCAGTTTTCGATAAGTATACATAAGACCCATAAGTTTTATAATGACTTCTTTTACGTGCTCAAAACGTGAATTGTTAGTATTTTATATTGAGAACGGAAAAAAGTTTCGCCTATGTGTCTTCATTTTAACATGAAAACTATATTAAGCTATATTAAGTTTGATTCATAGTTCGTAACATAGAGAAATAATCACCGTAGGCCCCCAAGACCTTAAGGGCATATGATCGAGACCGAATTGTTAGTCGAATGAGCCTTGTCCGTCCGTCCGTCTGTCAGTAGTTTTTAGGCCTTAAATTTTGAGCTAGGAACTTGAAACCTGATATCTGTTCTTTCTAGATCCCGAAGCAGTACAAGTGAAAATTTTTTTGAAATCCGCCCACTGACACGCCCACTTTTCTTAATAGCATGAAAAATCAAAGTTATCACAGGAAGCTAAAATTTGGTATGCAATATCCTCGCTAAAGTGGATTGTGATTGGCATTTAAAAAAAAGCGAATACCGCCCCCTTGTGGGCGTGGTAATACTTAATATGCATTCTAATAAACAGTTTTTATTGGATATATTTGTTTTAAATCCAAAAAACTTGCTTTATAAAATGTTCAGATATGTGCTATATATTGTGCTATATATATCAACACAAGTGAATAAATTTTCGCTGATACTGATAAAAAATATAAACAAAAATACTATGTTATTGAGAAGGGGTGAATGCCACGCCCTTTCTTATTGAGAAGATTCCTAACTGAGAAATTCTAAATACAACTGAAGTTAAATGAAACTGAAATTTAACAACCAAGATTTATGACACAACTCGGAGCTTGACAGTGGTCAATTCGGATGGGGTATCCGATTCGCCTAAGCGGATTGTAACCCTCCCACTAGTTCTATTTTGTCGCTTATATTTACTAAGAGATGCTAAGTATAGATTTTCATCTTCTGTACGTTCTGCAAATATTATACGAGTAGAACTGAAACAGTGATATGAATTTTTGCAAGATGTTGAAAATCAAACACGTGTGCAGCCGCAATAGAACAGTAGTCAAATGTTTAGATTTATTTATTGAATGTAATGAGCAAATGAGCTATATTTTTCATAGTGATGTGCACCTTGTCATCTTGTGCACCACTTTTCGTCCAGCCAATTCTCAACTTCACGACCAAAGGGGGCTGAGGCTCCAATCTGTTGAAAATGTGACGAAGCTTGTTGAGTTAGCGGAACATCCTCCAATAGATCTGTTTTATCATCGCGCAAAAACTCCAAATAGTTTGTAGAATTTAGTATGCGAGGTAGTTTCAAGGGGTCGATTAAGTTTTTTCCAATATCACCTGGCCACAAATTGGCACGGAGATTAGATAAAATACGCGGAGCAGATTAAGTATTCTTTGGTTCGAATAAAGCTCATGGTATCTTTGCCGTGCTCTACTAGAACTCCTGTTGCGCATTCCATAAATGTACCTAGATAATATCTGCGTATTTTTCTCCTCCAAGCAAATATCCGAGTCCATTTTTCTAAAACCGATTTGACTTGTTTCTAACTCAAAAACTCTACAAAGGATTTTTTTTGTAATGCTCAACATACTCAAACAAATACGCAACCATGAATACTCAACATGCATCTACACATATTCTCTCTTAAAAAACTTCCGAGTCCATTTATCTAAAACCTATTTGACTTGCTTCTAAATCTAGTAGTCTAGTCTCTCAAAAAATGTTTTTCTTGTTCAGTATGATCGAAGTCACACACATCATCCTACCACGAAAACTCATCAGTATCAGTCATCGGTCATCTAGATCAATGTATTCATTTTTACCTACAATTTCATGTTCGGTTTCTTGTCTTTTCCAATCAATTGTTGTATATTGTTTGACGAATCCAGAGTTTTATTAATGTTTGATTGATTTTTGTGCTTTCTTCGATTCAAAATAAAGTAGCGTTTTTCTTTTAATCGCATGTTCCACAGAACTGAGAATACTTTATATGTGCATTGGCATTGCATTTTTGAAAATAGCCTTCCAAAAAATAAAAAAGCGAGTATTTCACAAAACAAGGTCTTAACTAAGTTTGAATATTGAAAACGAACTTACACCAAAAAACGGTGTCAAAATTGAGTCAAATTAATGAAACCCTGCTAACACCGAAAAATGGTGTGAAAGTGGAGTCAGATTTTGAAACCAAATGGACACCAAAAAACGTTGTACACAATTTTTCAATCTAGGAACAGCACTTAACTTAAAATTGACACTAAAATTTGACACCGAATCGACAGCATGTAGTGGAGACTTGTAAATTTTCGCGTGCTTAGAGGGTCGTTTGTAAAAGATGCCACTCCATATAGGGTTTCTAAACAACTGTTGTATAACCTCGGCTTCAAAAATTAAACTGATGGATTAATTTTTTTTCTAAAGTTTTACACAATTTGCAAGGTAAATTTTCCAACAGGTGCCCAAACGCAAACTTAATCCTTTTTTAGATTTAAGAGAAAAGTTGTTAATTAATTACGGTTTTATCAGGTAGTCTAATAAAAATGCGTGCTCTAAAAACCTACGAAAATTATGAAGACATAGTCAAAAAATCGTTCTTATTGTCAACTACGTTATAAAAGTAGTTAAAAAAGTCAGGCATAACTCCACCTTATACCACGACTGTTCCCAAGTATCGTAAAATCTGTGGGTTTTTCAGACTACTTGCTACAGAAGCAATTTACAATGTGGGATAGGATATGCTATTCAATTGTGCGCTTTACGGACTAAGAATTTCACCTACACACTTGTAGTACATACTCACTGGTTTTTAGATATATAGTAGGGTATTATGGAATCTGTCGCAGAAGAACTGAAGGCTTTACATACTCACATTCCCACTTGTTTTCATATCAATCCAACATTTTTATATTGACTTTATGGCTATATACGAGCTTATTTGTCACGGATTCAACATTTTAAAATTTAAGAGCAACAATTTTAAGGTCAGGTATCTATATTTAAATAGGTATCAACCAGTGCGTTAGTACTACAGGTTGTTACAGTCCGCTACGGACTGTTGAATACCCCATCCTATCCCACATTGTCAATTGGTGAAGTTATTGCTATTTTTGGACGTTTTCTGGTTATTAAACACTTGGAACAGGGGCGTGGTCTTGCCTCCTTTGTCACCAACTATCAGTATTAGCATAGATATTATCATGCTATGCTTAACAAACATTTTCATGCTGTTGGCAAACATTTAATTTTTAATTTAAATTTTATTTTTTTGTAAAATCTACCCCCAAATAGAGGCGTGCCAAAGACGGAAGTCTTTTTACCTTATGTGCAAGTTCTAATTTTTCCTAATTTAGGCTTAAGGCCAGTCGAAATTAGGTTTTTTTGAAAGATTCAAGGTTTTTCTTCAAGTCTGATTCCAACTGTGGGCGTGGCACATAACTTTTTATAACTTAAATGTAGAAATATGTGTTTTCTTTTTAATATATTCTGTAAAAATTGTTTGCTTTTGGAACCAAAATATTGAATGTATGTAATGCGTTTGCAGTTGACAGTGGTCAATTGGGATGTGGTATCCAATGATTCACTTAGGCGGAATGTAGCTCTCACACTAGTTTTTTATTTTATTTTATTTATCATAATAATTACTTTGTAACTTTGGTTTAGCTTTTTGAAGATTTTTTTTTTCGCTTTTTACTAATAGTTTGATATTTTGAGTGACAGTGTTTATTTATTTATTTTATTTTATTTATTTTATTTATATTTATTTCACATAATGACATTTACTTAGATACAACAAGACTTAGATCTTTTAGAGTATCGAATAAAAACTAAGTTTACAAAGAGTTCATTATAGAAAAAAGAACATAAAGTAAAAATAATTTATATTATTAAATAATACATATAAAGTAAACATTTTAACATTTTTAATTAATTTAATATTTAAAAAATAGGCAAAATTAAAATTTTTAAATAAAGTTGTGATATTTATTTAATGATTAGTAATAAGCAGGTTTATTTATAAGCATGAAAACTAGGAAGATGAAGAAGAAAAGTGCAAAAGTAGTTTCCTTTTAAAAGCGGAAGGTGAGATGGTTCGTTGCAATTCGTGTGGGAGTCTGTTCCATTCACGAATCGCAGATACGTAAAATGAACGTTCTGCGACATTGTATGAAAATCGCGGCAGTATTAACTTTAAACCCCTGTTGGATTGGGCGAAACAGAGGGTTTCATTAAGGTAGCTAGGACAGCTCTTATGATGTTGTGGAGCTTCAGAATTAACCTTACCTTCAAGTAGTTATCTAATCCCATTCCAAAGATGGACTGTTTCAGATTTGCCACACTAGCGTATCTAGGGAGGGAGTTAATAAAACGAATGCAGTCGTTAAGAGCCACGTTGAGTTTACGCTTACATTCACTGTCTAACACGGGATAGATAAAACAGTTGTAGGTGAAGTATGAAGAAACTAGAGATTTTACCAGCTGTTTCTTTAGGTTTGGGGTCAGCAGGCCTGAGGAAGACCTTAATGAGCGTAGTCCAAAATAAATTTTTCTTACGACATCAGAAATTACACTACAGCAGCTTAGATTTCTGTTGATTTTGTAGCCTAGGTATCTTACATCTTTTACGTACGCTATTGTTTCATTATTGAGAACAACAAAGGGAAAATCAAAAGCATTAATCTCAGATCTAGAGCACAACATTGCCAGAGACTTAGCAGGATTAAGATTTAGACTATTGTCTATTGTCTGTCTGTTAATACCTTTTCATTTTTGTTAAGTAAATTTTTTTTTCTTTAATATGGCTTGTGCCGCTGAAAAATGTTCCGAAACGAGGCCCAGCTCTCCACTTTTTACTTGCTATGGCCCTTGTGGGATGCAGTTTTATTCTTAAAGCATTGATTCTACTAATGCATTTTTAGATAAAATAAAATCTTGCAAAATTAATAGTCAGTACAGCGCTTATAGGCAGAGAGAAAAATTTTCAGTGCGGTCACTACGTTCTCTAGTATGCCACCATGGACAAAAAATACGCAATTTGCCCCTGAAATGCAGACCCATAGAACAAATTTCAACAGCGTCCCCGCGTGACCAACATACCATAGAGCCAAAGGCACTGATCAGATATAATGAGATAGGCGACTTGCAATCCCCTTGCCTGAAACACCCGCAAAAAAAAAGTAACGGAATCTCTCTCTGGACCCTGTCTGTGAATACATGTGAAGTGAGCAATGGAAGTGTTCAGTGAATCCATTTAAAAATGGCGGAAGGTGAGTTAATTTGCCGTCTCAGTCACTCAAAAAATATAAACAAGGTTATCAGCCTGCATTCTATTTTTAAATTAAATTGCATCGTGAAATTAAAAAGCTGCCGTCCAAGCGAGTGCCCTACCATTTGGATTAAGTTTATGCCACTGCCATGCACAACGGGATGCACGGTCAACTTCGATCTCTGCTCGTGTCGTCGGTCATCGAACCTGCCTTTGATGTAACTTCCAGTTGCCTATTAAAATAAGTTTTTTCAAAGTAATAGATTAGTTTAAAACACAAAATATTAATGTAAAACAAACCGTAGATCAGTGGCATAAGCATTGGAAAGTAAATTTTCCAATTAAAATCACTCTAACGATCGCTGGTTTCTTAAGAATTTACATTTGCAAATGTACTTACTTTTAATAAATCAGCTCACTCAACTTACAACAATAAAGAATTTGAGTAGAAAACTATATTTAATCCAAAAAAAACTGCAGCCCGCTAGTTTTTCTGAAAATCGAATTTGTTTTTAATTTCACAAATGTCAAAGGTTGGGTGAGTTCAGTCCATAGGTAAAGTTCAGCACAATTGAGGTGGAAATAGCAGGTGGAAATCTTCGCTATAGGGAGTTTCTTCCTTTTTGCCTATTTTTTCTTTAAAATAAACAATCAAGCTATTTCAACAATCAAATAGCTTAATTGTGCGCATAAACTTTATAAATTTATACGTTTTCTTATAAAAAAATTACTTGCGACTTTTTGGTTTAAACCTCTTATAAAAAATTAGTTGCAAAAAGAATTTTTTTTTCTTATTTTTTTAATACTAGGATGGACGGAGGCTAAAACTCCAAAATCTTTCAAAGACACCAATACGCCCTCTATAGCAGGTACATAATACCGAAGTAGCCGATATTGGTTATGCCCGATTTCCACGTGCTAAAAAACCACCCATTTATGAGAGACACTATGAAACTGCCAGAACGCACTTCATAGTAGTAAATTTTCGCTCTCTCATAATACTTCTTGCCTACAACTTAATTAACTTAACAAGTAGTTGACGCCTCCGTAGTGTTAATCGCATTGGATAGGTTGATTTCCAGTGAATGCACCTACTAAGCCGTTCATTCATGCGGCTTCACCCTACCTCGCTAGATCGAAGGGTCTTGTTCTTTGTAGTCGTCGCTCGTTGTTAACATCGTTAAGAGTCTCGTTTAGAGTACGGATCATTTCATTGTTGCAATGAACATGAAGGCGAGCATTTAGCTTTCGAGCGAAGTTTGTTACTTCTTCGCCCACGGTAGCTATTCCTAAATCTCTGTGAATATCGCTATTCCTAATATACCATGGAGCATTCACAATTGCTCTTAGTGTCTTGTTTTGGAAAGTCTGCAACATGGACATGTTGCTCGGCTTGGCACAACCCCAAAGTTGTATACCGTATGTCCAGGACGGCTTAAACACCTTCCTGTAGAAGAGCAGTTTGTTATATATGCTTAGTTTCGAAAATCTTCCAATAAGCCAATACATTTCCCTGAGCCTAATCTCGAGCTCGTCACGCTTCTTCCTTACGTGTGGTTTCCACCTTAGTTTAGCGTCCAGTGACATCCCTAGATACTTCGCTTCATTTGCATAAGCTATTTGTGCAGAATTTATGAACAGAGGCAAATTGTTAACCCTTCTGTAAGTGAAATTCACATGCGTAGACTTGTTCTCGTTAAGAGCGATTCGCCAAGTCTTCGTCCAGACACAAATTCTGTCCAATGCTCGTTGGAGGTTTCTCGTTGATGACTCGACTGATTCACCTGTTGCCAGGATGGCCGTATTGTCCGCAAACGTGGCCACGACTGTTTCGTCATATAGAGGTATGTCTCTTGTGTAGAGCAGGAACAGGGTCGGACCGAGGACGCTTCCCTGGGGTACGCCAGCCCGAATTTGCTTGAAACTCGAGTATTCAGTACTACACCTAACACGAAAAAGTCTGCTTTCAAGATATTTTTTCAATATTCTAAATATGGCTCCCGGCAAGGCTTGCGATACGTCGAGGAAAGCACTTAAACATATTTTTGTCCCCTCTAAGGCTTTTTCAATTTCATGCGTTATTCTGTAGACTTGATCTATTGTGGAATGGTAAGGTCTGAAACCGAATTGTTGATCCGGGATCAAGCGTCTTTCTGCAATTATTGGTTGTAATCGCTTCAGCAGAAGTTTCTCGAATACTTTCGATATTATCGGCAGAAGCGATATGGGCCTATAAGATTTTTTATCATTTGCACATTTCCCCGGTTTCGGGACCATAATGACTTCAGCAACTTTCCACTGTCTTGGAACGTTTAAAAGTCTAAGAGAAGCGTTTATCATATAAAGGAGCTTGACTAATGCCTTTTTTGGTAGCTCTTTTAATATTTCGCCAGTGATCAGGTCGTAACCCGGGGCCTTATTATTTTTAAGTTTGCTAATTGTCTATCGGAGTTCAACTAACGAAACTTTTTTCATTCTAAAGCTATCAGGTTCCGCGTTGTTGTTTAGAACGTCAGCCAACGGCGTACCGTCGAAAGGCTTGAATGTTTCTTCTAAATGTTCAGCAAACAAATTCGCTTTCTCTTTGTCTTCTCTTGCCCATTCGCCGTTAGCTTTTTTTATTGGTGCCGAGTGGATTATAGGTTTCTTGATAGACTTAACTGCTTTCCACAGCGAGTAGTTTGAGCTCCTACCCGCCGACAAGCCTTCAAGGTATTCAGTGGTCTCACGATTTTTAAGATCTTGCAACATTCCTTTCAGTTTGTTAGAGAGGTGGTTCAAGAGGGTTTTGTCTGGGGGAGCCCTCGTGCCTTGCCATCTCCTACGCGCTCTTCTCTTTTCACGAATCAATTCTTCGATTTCGAGCGGATATGTTTTACGTACATGCCCGTCGGCGCTAACTGCGTTTTTTGGGACGAATTGTTGTTCCAAGCAGCGCTCTGAATTGCTTCAATGAATTTGTCAACTGCGGTTTCTAACTCGAAAGCAGTTTTCAATGGCACATTCAAGCCAACACCCTCCTTACAGTCCTTTCTGTGGGCGTCACAGTTCATGTTTTTGCTAGCTAATCTAGGAGCTCTTTCTATTTTCGCCAATCTTCCACCCATCTTCAAGATTACTCCTGAGTGGTCTGAGCAAAAATCATAACACTCTTCAATTCGCGTAAGGTATTTGGGGTACCCTTTAGCGATGAAAAAATCGACAAAGTCAGGCTTTTTATTCCTATCGGTTGGCCAATATGTTGGCTTACCCGTGGAGAAAAAGTCCACCCCACGCTTCATACTATGTTTGTACAATAATCTGCCTCTTGTTGAATTGCATCGTGAGCCCCAAAAAGTATGCTCCGCGTTAAATTCAAAGTTAAAGATAAAATTGGACCCAATGAAGTCATACATACGATCAAGATCGTCTACAAGCAGTCTATATCCTGGCGGGAAATAACAAGATGCAATGTTATAATCTAAGCAGTCAATTTTTACAGAAACTGAACTGATCTCCATAGAGTCTAGCTCAACTTCTGTGTTCTTGATGTGCTTTATGCAGTTCTTAATGTAGAGGGAGGATCCTCCTCTCGAATTTTGCGAAGGGTGATGTGCGTGATAGTCATTGTAACCTTTAAGTTTGGGTGTAGACCCGTTTTTAAGGTGAGGTTCCGTAATCATGCAAATATCAATATTGTTTTTCCGTAGAAATACTTCTAGTTCGTCTATTTTATTCAGAAGGCCGTTTGCATTCCATGTAAGTGTTTTAAATAACTGTTTCATATTCATGTTCTCTTGTAATTTTTTCGAGGCTTAAACTCGAGCTTGCTCAGTTTGTCAAATATAACTTTGTTGATTTTAGTCTGATCCTCAAGTTTCTCCAAGATTACAGCGAGGATCTGTGACACTGCATCTGTAATGGGCGATCTTGCCTTGTTTTGTGGCAACCAGTGGTGGTTTCTCCGCTGCACTTGAGCTGGCGCCGCTCTTTTCTGGAGCTTTTACGCCTTTTGTCGACGCCTCCTTTGCCAACCTCGCACTTTTGATCGGCTTTGGCGTCTTTGGAGTCTTTGGCTTAGGAGTTTTAGCAGTTTTTGGACGTCCTAGGCTTTGATTCTCACCTCTAGTACTTTCCTTAAGAGGTTCTCGTCCCTTTTGCAGCTCTATGGCTACTTCGCATCCTCGATAGTTTGCGGGGTGGTTTCCGTGGCAATTGGCGCAAACTGCTGGAGCCTTTATGTCAACTTTGCACTCTGTTGAGAGGTGTTTTCCGGCACATTTCACGCAACGTGGTTCTTTTTGGCAGTAGGCACTTGTGTGCCTGGATTCTTGGCGTCGCTTACACTGTGGTATCAGTCTATTGCCCTTTCGCATGGGTTCGATTTTAACCCTGATGTTAAGTATCATTTTTATTTTATAAACATCGTTTATGCTCTCAGTTCTTTCAAAGAAGAGCACAAAAATTGGAAGGCCGCGTCTGATCACAGTGTCTCTTTCTCCTTCCGTGCGTTGCTTTTCCTTTTTAATGATATTGACGGCATCAATAATTTTAAGGCCTTTATTTTTTACGTTTTTTACGACGTCTTCTTTTGTGCATGATGGGTGGAACCCCCTTACAATGACTCGCAGTGGTTTTTCGTACTTATTTTGATAAGTATACCAATCGATTCTTTCTGCATTCAGTCTAAGAGACAGTGCGCGATAGGAATCGGCGTTGTCAACATTTACTTTTCACACGTTATTTCGGTGCGAAGTAAGCTTATAGTTTTCTGTTCTCACCGTGTTTGTTTGAGCCAGAGGGCTTATCTTCTTTTTGTGTTACTTCGGGAGAGGAATTCGCCTTTCGCTTCTTGCTAGACCTTTTCCTTGAGACTGAATCGGTCTCAAGTGCAAGTTCGTCCTCGTCCGTGAAGTATTGCTGGTCGGTTCGGTGTAACACACTCTTTCGTTACCTCACAGTCTTTCGTTAAACGAGTATTTTTAATATCCTCGTTTTCTTTTCGCAGAGAGTCAACTTCCATTTTTAGATCTTGGAAGAGCCGCTCCATTTCAGTAAGCTTAGCTCGGAGTTCATTATTCTCCTTTTCTAAGCTCTTAATTTTCACAAAGTCCTGGTTTACCGGTGGACTGCTTTTTCCGGATATGTTCGATCTAGGTGGTGGTGATCGATTTAGTTTTGTCCTTTTCTCAAAAGGATTTATAAGCAATAAAAGGCTCTCCCCAGAATCCGTAGAGCCTGCCTCCGAAGAGGGTGGATTTTCCAGCATAGCTGGGCTACCACCTGCAGTAATCAAATCTTTCGTTTTGTTCATTGCCATTTTTTTAACTTTTCGTTTTTATGAGAAATAGGTAAGTCACTTCTATTTTAATTTTTAAATACAGCCGCCCCTTTGGAGACAGACGCAGACCAGTGAGCCGCACAATGTGTGACAGACGCTTCTGGATTTTAATTTAACCTTCAGATTCATCTATAAGTTAAAACCTTACTGCCAAAAGTTGCTCCAAATGGAGCAGCATCGACAGCATCCGTTGAAACATTAAAGAATATTTCTTCCGGTGGATTTTACTCGGCTCTTACGACAGGCCTACCTTACCTCAAGGCTATTCTAATCCGGACCTTGCAGGCAAAAAGAATTTGATAAATTTTCTAGTAGTGCGGAACACATTTTGAAAACAGTTTTTTTTATAAATGAATAGGCACATTAAAACAAAACTCTGTAACTTTTAGATCACTGTTGAGAAAAACGAGTTGGTTCGCTCAATTTTTTATTTGTTTTCGAATTATTTGATGAATAGTTTCAATAGCTTCGTTTTAATTATTACAAGTTCATTAATCCAATTATAAATAGAAATCAAAATAAAAAAATTGACGTCGAAAAGAAATAAAAGGAACAAAGACATGGATTACCTATTTATTAACGTAAAACAAATAACCGACCCCTCACCAAAAACGAAATATTTTCTCTTTCTTGATTTTTAATAAAATTTCAGTCATACATGAATAATTTTTATTTGAATAGCAGGAATTGTTTGTAAATAAAATGTTATTCAAATAAAAATTTTATTAAGCTATTTGCGAATTGTTGCAAAAAAAGATGGTGGCATAATTGAAATCAAGTCAAATGATTTATTTGAAAATATATTTTTATTTGATTATGGAAATTCAAATAACTTCGGAAGGTATAGGTAACAGTATATGTAAGGCGTCACTGACAAAGTCCCTAGAATTCTAAAGCAATATAGAGTGAAACAGATCTTACCACCAGAAAAGGTGATCTTTTAAACAAGAGTATCTAATATTCACCCTTCAAAGACCAGTTCCCATTCTAGACACCAGTATTTTATATGCTGTGCCCTTTAGTTGTCATCGGATTTCATTGGAAAAACCCGGCGAAGTATTTCATTTCGTTTGAAAGAATGTACAAATGCTGTCAGCATTTACAGTTAGTTGTAGGTTTAATAAAGGCAAATTTATCTTGTGTAAACTATTTATCAATTTACAAATTTATCTTAGGGAAATAATAAACGTAGCATATCTGTTTTAAAAGCTGAACGAGCATAATTTGTGTATCATTCTAATATTTTATATTGCTTGCACAAACAAAGATTTCATCGTTTTTCGCAATCAATTTATTCGTTTCTTTCTTTTCCATGAAAGCGAACAATGCAGCATTAAAAAAATAATAAATAAATTCTTATTTGAAAGGAAAAATCAAACTTTCTTGCACGAGATTCGGAAAAGTCAACTTGCCTGCTCGGAAATCTGAATAAAAACTCCGAACGATTGCCACGAATATGATATGATGACCTGAAACGTAGTCGATATCTAAAATATGTAGCCTGAAACGCACTCAAAACCCAAAATTAGCTGCACCAAGCGCACTCATTTTGGCCTTGGAGGCACAAATCCTGCTCCCAGCTTGGTTGACTGTATAAGTGAATTTTTTTTGCACCCCATAAAGTAGCATTGCAACCCACTAACACAATCATGATAGCTGGCAGCATTATCCCTAGAGAGCCGAAAACGAGTTTGGGGGGCAAAAAGAGGCACCCCAGCAATGATGACTATCTCATTATACCTAATCAATGGCCAAAGGCACACTGACTCAGTCGAAATTGACTTGTGAGTGCGCTTGAATTGAAACCAACCCCCATTTGCATATAACCATATAAGTTGAAAGCAAAAAAGAGAGTTGCCAGTACCATGTTCCTTCGGATTTGTGTGTGAATTTTATCGAAAAGCTTTGGGAATTTGTGCTTTTCTAAACTTTTGACAGAAAATAAACTAATAAATAAAGGGTGATTTTGGCAACACTGGTTTTGACAGCTGACGTGTGTTTAGTACCTTGTGTCACTGTCAAACAGCTTCGGTTTGGTTTGCAATTTAACCATGGATCGTCTTACAAATGAACAACGCTTGCAAATCATTGAATTTTACTATCAAAATTCGTGCTCGGTTCGAAATGTTCATCGCGCGCTGCTTCCATTTTATGGTCGGCATTCTCGACCTTCTGAGCAGTCTATTCGGAAGATTGTGACCAAATTTCAATTGGCCGCCTAGATCGTGCGATTTGACACCATTAGATTATTTTTTGTGGGGGTATGTCAAGGCTAATGTCTATAGGGACAAGCCCGCTTCGATTGACCCACTGGAAGCCAACATCCATGCATTCATTCGTGAGATACCGGCCGATATGTGTGAAAGAGTATGCCAAAATTGGACTCAGCGGATGGGCAACCTGAGACGCAGCCGCGATCAACATTTGCATGAAATTATCTTTAAACATTAAATTGCAAGGTTCAAACTATCGATTCAAATAAATATTTCATTAATTTTTTCGAATTTTTTGTGTTTTTTTTTTTTAAAAAAAGTTCTCAACCTCTTAAAAAATCACCCGTTACTATTGCTAGTCGTATATTTTGTTTACCTCTTTTTTGTATGAAAGTTAAGATTTAAATCAGAATGTACGAGAATTTATTTCCCCTACCTTTCGCAATATACAAATTTTGCTGATTCAGTTTATGTCGCAAATTGTTAAAATTAAACGTTTTTTTATGAATGACGATGAATGACACCTGTTTTGTCAATAAATACGGGCATTCCCGAAAGGAAGATCCCAAGTTAGGTAGGGATACAATCATACAATACAATCAATGGGTTAGCGATAGTGGTATAATATGAATGGCAAATTTTATTCAAGTCCTAGGTATTGAAACCTCATAGGTAAGAGCATGATTCTATTAGAATTTTTATTGCCAATTAAAAAAGCATCGCTTTTCTTTGCTGTTTAAGAAAGATTTAATATAAATCCTGATAATAAAGAGCAAAACAATTATTGCTCTTTATTAGCGTCTCGATTTCTTGTTTTCTTGTTAGCTTACAAATCTACCTAAATTGTAATCCCCTATATAATAATTTAAAATAATACGCCTTAAGAATTTCATTCAAGGCTTGCCTAACACTGCTTCTGGTGTAAAAAAAATTATTTGTTTTCTTCAATTTTTAAAAATGTCTACAATTTTATACCGGTTCATTAAAAAAATGCTAGCCATGCAGAATTGCATGATGGTAACCCTAAGAAATTCTCTCTTTGATTTGTGACGACCAAAATTGGAAGCTTGGCAACCCTAAGAGAGTGCTTTAAAGAGAGACAAGCTTATGAAAAGCATTATAGCCAGAGGGAGATACAAACGTCCTATCTTCACTGCACTGACTATTAGTTTCGGACAGAGTATACAAGCTCTTTAATAATGTTAGAGTATACAAACTCTTTAATAATGTTAGATAGAAATAAAAATGTTAGATTTAAAATTTTCCAATGTTAGAGCGTATGGAAGCTCAAAAAACAGAATGCCAAATTTTAACAACATCCTAAATAGGTAAAGGTTTTATACAAACAAAAAAATAATAATATAAAAATCAATTAAAAAATAAATGTGATCTTAATAAGGCACAAAATAATTGATTTTAATTTCTTTTAAAAAATTAAACTAAAAAAAAAACTCAAAAACTTAAACAACATAAAAATTCAGTTGAAGTTTTTTAACATTAAATTTAAAGTATAGTATTTCTTGACTTTTGTATCATATTTAAGTTTTTGGCAGCTCGAAACCATTATGTAATGTAGGTACTCGAAACCAAAAACTGTTTTACCTATACACAACCAACAGGTCATAGTGCAAAACCCAACTTAATAATAATAATAATACCTGTTGACATTAACGAAGTCTATGAATTAAAACTTACTTATTTTTATAAGTTTTAACTATTTAACTATTTTATTTTTAGTTTTATTTGCACAAGAAACGCGCAGGAAAGACACAACACAGCAAAGCCAGTAAACCTATTGCACGAATTGATGTCATTTCATGACAAGGTATTCCGATTCCTCGTCACAAAATGTGCCTGTTCATGCCAAGGCGTGATTTTGGGCGCATCTACATCTGCTGTTTCTTAGTTGACTAGACAAAGTTGGCCTGGACTTAACGAAAAATTAAAAAATTTTCTTTATCGAAAAGGTGTTATATAGGAATTTGTTCAAAGGAAACAATTATGTTAAAAAAGCATTTGGCATTTGTTTCAGATTTCGGAATGCAATTCTCTCGTTGATAATGCTAGATCTAGCACTAGTAATGCTTATATGGAACCACTGAGCTACAACAAACTCACTTCTCTTAAGTGCTGTCTTGAAGAGAAACTGGAATTTGTGTATCTATTGTGTGTGTGGTTCCAGAGCCAGACCACCGGCTGACTCCGCCACTGATTAGATATAATGAGATAGGCGACTTGCAATCCCCTTGCCTGAAACACCCGAAAAAAAAGTAACGGGATCTCTCTCTTGACCCTGTCTGTGAATGCATGTGAAGTGAGCAATGGAAGTGTTCAGTTAATCCATTTAAAAATGGCGGAAGCTGAGATAATTTGCCGTCTCAGTCATTCAAAAAATATAAACAAAGTAAACAGCCTCCATTCTTTTTTGGTTTATTTTGTTTTACGAATAATTATTATTTTCTTAGTAAAGGAAAAATCTGCCGCCCAAGCGAGTGACCACTAGGAATAAATTTTTGCCATGCACAACGGGTCAACTGAAAATCGAATTTGTTTTGATTACACTACACAAATGTCAAAAGACATCTGATTCTGGTTTGCTGAGTTCAGTCCATAGGTAGAGTTCAGCACAATTGGAGGTGTAAATAAAAGGTGGAAATCTTTGCTATTGGGAGTTTTTTTCCTTTTTGCTATTTTTTTCCTTAAAATAAACAATCAAGCTATTTGATTGTGTGCATAAATTTTATTAATTAATGCGTTTTCTTATAGAAAAATTACGTGAGACTTTCTGGTCTAAACTTGTTATAAAAATTAGTTGCAAAAAGAATTTGATAAATTTTCCAGTAGTCCGAAACACATTTTGAAAACAGTTTTTTTTATAAATGAATAGGCACATTTAAACAATACTCTGTTAACTTTTAGATCATTGTTTAGAATAAGGAGTTTTTTCCCTCAATTTTTTTTTTGTTTTCGAATGATTTCATTAATAGTTTCAATAGTTCGTTTTAATTATTACTAGTTCATTTATCCAATTATAAATAGTAATCCAAATGAATAAATCGACGTCTCAAGTCGACAAGAAATAAAAGGAACAAACGTAGGGTCTAGACACGGATAACGTTTTTATTCACATGAAACAAATTACAGATCCCATCACCAAAAAAGAACTTTTTCGCGATTGCACACAAAATTGAGAAAAATGTATTTCAGTTTGATTTTTAAAAAAAATTTCAATCACACATGAATAATTTTTATATGAATAGCAGGAATTCTTTGTTAATAAAATGTTATTCAAATTTTATTTAGCTATTTGCGAATTATTGCAAATAAAATTGATGGCATGATTGAAATCAAGTCAAATGATTTATTTGAAAATGTATTTTTATTTCATTATGGAAATTCAAATAACTTCGGAAGGTACAAATTTAAAAAAGTTCTTAAACTTTACAAAAGAAAATTTTGAAGCAAGAGATTTTGTATATTATAAGGTCTTCCAATAGTTTGAAATTTTGACATATAATCCATTATATTTGATTTCTTTAGACATCATCTGAAAATCTGTTTTTTTTCCCCGTGCTGTTCCTTGTGACAACACGGATTTACGAAGCGTTAAATTTTATCTCATTGGTTCAAAGTGTATTCAAGCTTATTAACAGACGAGCTATCCGTTCTTCTGTATTTCTCTCATATGGTCCAAGGTCTTTATTTAAATATATCTTTTACACGAATTTAAAAGACTATACATTTTTTACCAGTATATTTAAGGCGTCACTGACAAAGTCACTAGAACTTTAGAGCAATACAGAGTGAAACATATCTTACCACCAGAAAAGTTGATCTTTTAAACAAGAGTAATATTCACCCAAAGATCAGTTCCCATTCTAGACAGCAGTATTTTATATGCTGTGCCCTTTAGTTGTCATCGGCATTCATTGGGCAAATCCGGCTAAGTATTTCATTTCGTTTGAAAGAATGTACAAATGCTGTTAGCATTTACAGTTAGTTGTAGGTTTACTAAAGGCCAATTTATCTTGTGCAAACTATTTATCAATTTACTAATTAATCATAGGCAAATAATAAACGTTCTTTTATTTTTATTTATTTATTTTACTTATTTATTTATTTATAATATTTAATATTGCTTGCACAAACAAAGATTTCATCGTTTTTCGTAATCAATTTATTCGTTTCTTTCTTTACCATAAAAGCGAACAATGCAGCATTAAAAAAAATAATAAATTAATTCTTATTTGAAATGAAAAGTCAAACTTTCTTGCACGGGACTCGGAAAAGTCAACTTGTCTGTAAAGAAATCTGAATCAAAACTCCGACCGATTGCCACGAATTCACCTCATGCGATCCTCGACATGATGACCTGAAACGCAGTCGATATGTAAAATGTGTAGCCTGAAACGCACTCAGAACCCAAAATGAGCTGCACCAAGCGCACTCATTTTGGCCTTGGACGCACAAATCTTGCTCCCAGCTTGGTTGACTGTGTTAGTGAATTTTTTTTTTGCACCCCATAAAGTAGCATTGCAACCCACTAACACAATCATGATAGCTGGCAGCATTTTCCCTAAAGAGCCGAAAATCGAGCTTGGGGGCAAAAAGAGGCACCCCAGCGAAGATGACTATCTCATTATACCTGATCAATGATAGACATGACGACTGAATCGCCTTGCCATAATCTGCCCACCAACAAAATTTCTGTCTACCTATCCTGGATTTTTCTGTCCTGGAAGCTGACTTGTGGAGACGCACCCTTACGGACGCCTCAACATCTACCGACAAAACATCCGCATCGGCTAGAACGAAGCGCAATCTTAAACCAGTGAGTAAGTGCTACGGTGTGTACGCAGAAGTAACAGCCCGTAAAACGGGCCGTTGAATACCTCATCCTATCCCACATTGTAAAATGCTGATGGCATTTTTATTTTTTGACATTTTATAAGTAATTCAAACTTTGAAAAGGGGCTTGGTCCAATCGCCTCTAATTACAAACTATCAGTTACATATAAGATCTTCCCACAGATATTTCCAAGTTACGCTCAAATGTAGGCAAAAATGCAATTTTTTGGTTCAAATTCAGTATATTTAAAAAATTTACCCCTAAAAGGGGTCGTGGTTAAAAACTTTATATGAACGAAATCTGGACTGAAGTCTCGTTTACCTAACCTGTAACTTTTTTTGTTTCACACTTTCCTAAATTAGGCTCAAGGCCAGTCGAAATTACGTTTTTCTGGAAAATCTTAGGTT
Source organism: Neoascia interrupta (assembly GCA_947623515.1). Classification (NCBI taxonomy): domain Eukaryota; kingdom Metazoa; phylum Arthropoda; class Insecta; order Diptera; family Syrphidae; genus Neoascia; species Neoascia interrupta. The sequence goes on along the minus strand of OX392464.1, from coordinate 81,113,624 downwards.
TTCCTTGAATTCTGCCTCTAAATGTCGGCGTGGCTCAAAGTCTTTTTCGAACAAAATGTAGAACTATGCGTTTTCTACATTAAATATTAAGCCAAAAATATTGAGTAAACTGCATTTCAAAATTTACCCTTAAAATAGATGCCACGCCCACTGGAGGAGGTTTACCAATTAAATTTTTCCTTTTTTGTGTCTTACATTCATTAGGAGATTTTAAATGTCAAATTTCAGCCTTTTCGGACGTCTTACAGTTTTTAAATCTCTGGAGGTAGTTGCACATTTAGACCGATTTTGTTCGTGTCTTTGGGCGGATTTCAAAATTTTTTACACTTGTACTGCTTCGCATGACGTTGCGTTCGAAATTTCAGCACCCCGGCTCAAAATTTAAGCCCTAAAAACATGTGACATACAGACGGACGGACGGGCGGACATGGCAAAGAATTCTCTTGCAGATCACAGAAGTCTTATCAGCAACAGTCTATTTCAAAAAACTAAGTAATCGACTTTCTTTATACCCTATTCCACAGGGATGGAGTATATTAAGTTTGATACAGACGAAAATGTAACATAGAGAAATAATGACGATAGACTCCCAAGACCTTAAGGGCATAATAATCGAGACCGACTTCTGAGTCGAATGAGCCATGTCCGTCCTGTCTGTCCGTATGTCACTAATTTGTAGGCCTTAAATTTTGAGCTAGGAAGCTTAAATACGTACGTACGCTCTCTGTCATCCGAAGCAATACAGGTCTTAAAATTTTTCAAATCCGCCCACAGACACGCCCACAATTGGTCGTAATGTGCAACAACCTCCGAAGCTTTCAAGACTGTAAGACGTCGTTAAATGCTGAAATTTATTATTTAGCATCTTTTAATGATTACAAGTCATAAAAAATAAAAATAAAGTCCGCAGACCGCCCCTTGTGAGCGTGGCATCGATTGAAAGTATAAAAGTATAATTTTTCAAATGCAATTTATTCAAAATTTTTGTTCCAAATCGAAAAATTTTTTCTTGATATATTACGTAAGAAGCACTTTTTTCAAATTTCTTTCATACAAAGTTTTGGGCCACGCCCACATTTGGAGGTAGAATTTAAGAAAAACTTCTTATTTTCGAGAAAACATGGATTTCGACCACTTTTAAGCCTAACTTAAGTAAGAATAAGAAATAAAATTTAGCACATAAGCTTCAACCTGTTCTATACTAGATTTCGTTCGTTTTTGGCCACGCCTATAAATTTCCAGAAAAACATGGATTTCGACTGCTTTTAGCTTTACTAAGGATAGAATAAGAAATAAAATTTGGCACCCCATCCTTAGAGTCGGATTTCACAAAATTATTGTATTTGAACCAAAAAATTACAGTTTTGCGTACATTTCAGCTGCAAACTTGAATATTTCTATGCTAATATTGATTTGCTGTTAAAGGGGTTGGACATGCCACGTCCTTTAAAAAAAAAAGTAGAAAAAAACTTGTAAGGAATAATTTTCTTTTTCTATTTTCTTTTTTTCTTTTTCTTTCTAAAGGAGAATAGGAATGGAAAGGAGAATAGGAATGGAAAGGATAAAAGGGATGGAAAGGATAAAAGGGATGGAAAGGAAAACAGTAATAGGGTATACCGCGGTCCGTTACAGACCGACCGAAGCTTTAAAATACGCACTGTTGCTCTTACTCACTGGTTTTTCTCTCAAAACGATAGGTCTATTCGCAGTAAACATAAAACTGAAGAGATATTAAAAAACTCCCTTGTTTTTTCACATGACGTTATTGTTCTGACTGAGACTCGGCTCAACGCCAGTACAACTGACAAGGAACTGTTTGATAAAGAGTTCCTAGTTCATAGAGAAGATAGATATAAAAATAATTTATTACATCTTGGTGGAGGTGTTTTAGTTGCTGTTCGACAAAATTTCGTCTCATCCGATGGATATTCTACTGGATGTTGATATCCTTGCAAGAGCGATTAAACATGCAGCACCGAGCCTACCTTCAAGAAAAGATAAAATGCCGAAACAAAAGTGGTTCGATAATGAGTGTCTGGCAGCTAGAAACAACTCTTTCAGGTTACTAAATCTCCTTAGGAAGTATAATAAATAACAACATATTTAAAACACTGTATAGCGAAGCAAAAAAAAATTCAAGCGTTTTTGCCATGAAAATAGTTGAATTTTGAACAATAACGTATTGCCGATATAAACAACTCCACGTTTTCAGCCGAGTTTTGGAAAGCAGTTAAATATATAAATGGAAAAACGAATAGCATCGCCTCACTGGTTAAAAAATCGCAGCTAATGGACCACTTTATTAATCTGCTTAATTCCCTACAGACCTCACCACCACCTCAATATGCAGCTCCACAGATTTTGGATGAATTTTTAGATAGCCCGTTTTCATTAGAAGAAATCATAGATGTCATAAACAAAGCAAAAACGAGAAAGGCCACCGATTACGACAGCATTCAACACGAGTTCTATAAAAACTGCACATGTGAATTTATATGAGCGCTAGTAGAGGAATTAAATTTTAGAATTTTTGAATCAGCAAATATTCCAGAAAGTTCAAAAGGCAATTATCTATCCACTGCACAAAAAAGGCGACTATGACGATCCTACAAACTACAGAGGATTATCTTTCTTGAACACCTCTGCCAAGTTGTTTGCTGCCCTTGTAATGTAACAGACTTACCTGCTGGGTTCAAAGTAAAAGAGTTTTACATAAGTCTCAGGCAGGCTTCAGAAAGAATTACATTGCGGAGATATATATATATATATATTTATATATATAATATATACATATATATATATATATAATATATATATAATATAATATATATATAATATATATATATATATATATATATATATATATATATAGATATATATAGAGATATATATATATAGATATATATAGATATATATATATATATAGATATATATAGAGATATATAGATATATATATATATATATTTATATATATAATATATATATATATATATATATAATATATATATAATATAATATATATATAATATATATATATATATATATAATATATATATATTTTTTTCCCGTGGGTAGGAAAAACCTTCATAGGCACTACGAGGACCGGCCGCGCGTGCTCATTTTAGTGTGAGATTCTTACTCACTAAAAAACCTCCCATTTTCCGTCAGACTACGACTAAGTTTCCTTAACAAGTGGTTCAAGCTTCTGTAGTAATCGCGTGTGGCAGGCTGCCTTCCAACGAAGGCACCTACAATATCGCCAATTTATGCGGTTTCATCTTTGGTGCTAGATCTAAGGGTCTCATTCGTTGTAGTCGGCGCGTAAGATTTGTCTGATCCAAAGTTCGGATAATTTCATTGTTGCAGTATCCGCGAAAACGAGTACTTAATTTGCGAGCAAAGTTTGTTACCTCGTCAGACACGGTTGCGATTCCTAGATTTCGGTGTAGATCGCTATTTCTTATGTACCATGGAGCATTAACGATTGCTCTGAGTGTCTTATTTTGAAAAGTTTCTAAAATAGATATATTGCTTGGTTTAGTATAACCCCATAATTGTATACCGTACGTCCAAGATGGTTTTAACACTTGCTTATACAAAAGTAGTTTGTTATATATGCTTAGTTTCGAAAATCTTCCCATAAGCCAATTCATTTCTCTTAACTTGATTTCGAGCTCGTCGCGTTTCTTTTTAACGTGCGGCTTCCATTTAAGTTTTGCGTCTAGAGTCATTCCTAGATATATCGCTTCATTTGAGTACGGCATTTGTTCCGAGGTAATGAATAAAGGTTTGTTGCTCATCTTTTTATAAGTAAAGTTAACATGCGTTGACTCAGTCTCGTTAAGGACGACTCGCCAGCTCTTCGTCCAGTCGCATATTTTGTCTAAAGCGCGCTGGAGTTTTCCTGTTGATAATTCAACTGTCGTATCAACAGCGAGATTAGCAGTGTCGTCTGCGAGCGTAGCTAAATTTGTTCCCTCATCGTTGGGAATGTTTCTTGTATAAAGCAAAAATAATATTGGGCCGAGAACGCTTCCTTGCGGGACACCGGCATTTATCTCTTTGAATTCCGAGTACTCGTTTTCGTACCTTACGCGAAAGATTCTGTCTTTAAGGTAAGACTCTAAGATTCTATAGAGTTTTTCTGGTAAGCTAAGCCTTAACTTGTACTTCAGGCCTTCGTGCCACACCTTGTCGAAGGCTTGCGATACCTCGAGAAAAGCGCTAGTACATATAATTTTCGCTTCCAGAGCTTTTTCGATTTCGTTTGTTATTCGATAGACCTGGTCGATTGTTGAATGCTTTTTCCTAGATCCGAATTGGTGATCCGGATTCAATCGTCTTTCCTCAATGATTGGTTGCAACCTTTTAAGCAACAGTTTCTCGAATACCTTAGATATTATCGGTAGTAGCGAAATAGGTCTGTATGATTTTTTGTCGTCTGGACATTTTCCTGGTTTCGGAACCATTATGACCTCGGCCATTTTCCATTGCCTTGGAACGTATAAAACTCTTATGGAAGCGTTAATGATATAGAGTAGCTTGACCAAAGCTTTTTTCGGTAGCTCCCTTAGAATTTCGCTAGTAATTAAGTCGTAGCCAGGGGCTTTGTTGTTTTTCAGATTATTTATCGTTTGACGAAGTTCAGCCAATGACACGGTTTTTATTCTATAATTATCTTGTACCGCATAAGGCTTGAGCTCCTCGACCAACGGTTCCCCGTCAAACGGTTTGAATGTTACTTCTAGGTAATCTGCAAATAAATCCGCTTTTTCTTTGTCTTCTCTTGCCCATTCGCTGTTGGCTTTTCTTATTGGCGCAGAGTGTGCTAATAGTCCAAGAGCCGACCGCATATTGTCTTAAGGCATAAAACAATAGGATGAGTTGAGTAAAATATAGAAATCTGCTAGTAAACTAAGAGAAAAAACCAAGGGCTGTCGGGAATTTTTGCCCAGGGGTAGAAATAACGGGCCACTTCCGGTACGGTATTCTAGTGATTTTCGTAGGCATAGAATAATAGATAAAGCTTATCACCATTCGACAGAGGGCGTTGAATAGTTCCCAAAAATATTTGGTTGGCGGGTACCAACTGCGCACTAATACCTGACAACCCTCGTTTAAGCCAGGCTTTTTTCGATTAACCATAGGCATAAAACAATAGAATGAACCATATACCAAATTAAAGGTTAGAGTATACTGTTTACGAATATATAGGGTTGTCTGCGGTAAATTAGCCAGGTACATAGACAACCCTCCACTATAAGGCTAGCTACACAGGGATTTTTAAAAAAGGCGGGTAGTTTCAAAATGCAATAAAGCAAGTTGTGTGTAAGATATTAAGAATTTTTTTATTTTTTAATTAAAAGGCCATTATAAGCCAATTCAGTTGATATTATTTTTTTCCCCAGCAAAAATGTACTTTGACGCCAAATATGATTTTTCGAGCCAAATTGGGGTAATTTTCCATTTTTTTTACCAGTTTTATCATTTCGACGTGTTGTTTAATACTACAACGATTTTCGAGTTTTCAGCATACTTACCAATGTGATACAATATCCATGTATCTGCCTCTTCGTGACTACACTCAAAATCTTTTTCAATGGGTTTTATAATGCGTATATTATTTTCCGAACGATATGAAAAACAACGCTCATCAACAGTTAAAAATTATTTTTTATCTTGGATTATTTGTGGCATCCAACAGTTTTCCCAGTAATCACCCAAGAATTTCACAATGTCTTTCTTAAACTTGTAATTCTTTAAACTTTTAAGGAAATCATTAGGCCTTGATTGTTGTGCTCCGACAATAAAGAATGGAGCATCTAGCTACTGCCGACTTGAACGCTCACAATCTTTAATAGAAGGAAATTTATATCCATCGAATACTAGGTGTATTTCAGATGCATTTGTAGCGCATATTTTATTTAAAATCATTTCAGCGATTTTACCAAAAGTCTGAGGTACAGCTGGTCCCAAAAGATGTAAGAAATAAAAACCATCGATAATCTCTATATCTACGTGCGCATGTTTTGATGGCTCAATAAGAGATTTTAAGTTTTTTGCAAGAATGGATTTATCGGTCTTATACATCTCTCCTGTGGGTTGACAGAGAGCTGGCGGTGCAGGTGCTAAAGAATAGGAAAGACAAAGCTCCAAATTAATTTTCTTCTCCAGGGCAAATCCCATAAAGGCGCCCAAAAATGTCTCGCTCCATTTTAATTAATGCTTGTTTACTACTTTGAATTTTTTTAATGCAATCCGATGTAAAATTTAAAATTACATTGCGTTTTATCGGTTTTTGGAACCGATCGCTTATTGTCTCACATTCAGTTATAAAATTGAGCTTTTGCTGTCGCCCCATTTCATTCACATTAAGGAGAAAATCAGCTATACCTTAGGAGAGACTGCCCTGCCTGTTGCAATATTGTACAAATCACACTTACTGATATTTGTGTCAAAAGGATTCATGTTTTGCCTTATTACATTTGCAATAGTATCAAGAGCTTTCCTGTCTTTCTCTATCCTACTCTTCTGCAATTCAGTCGCAAAATTTCCGAATAATTTGAATATCCTCTCGTAAACGTGTTATGATTCTTGTCCTAATGCTATGGCTGAGAGGTATGGCTGAGGTAAAGTGACTTATGCCTGTCAAAGAACTAGCAGCGCCAGCATTAACTGTCCGCTCAACTGCCAAATCGGGAGGAGATAGCGCTAAAGTTCCTTTAGTCCTTTTCAGACCAAAAGCACCTCGTTTGAACTCATTTACCAGAGGAGATTCGTTTAGTTTAAAGTTTATCAAATCACTCAACTGCTTCAAAGACCACCTTGCATAATTTGGCTGGTTAAATGCAAAAAATAAATTAGCAAGCTCGAAAGTAGAATCGATATGCAATTCGTAATCACTTGTTCTTATGCTTCGAGAAAAGCGAAAGAAAGTGTCATCGAACTCTACGCATATAGTATTGAAAGTGTTGAAAAGTATTTGAGATCGAAACTTCCAGTAAGCCTTCAAAACATTTTTTAACGAGCAAGGTGGCTCCAAAAGGACATGCGCTTCAATTGGATTTTCGAATAAACTGTATAAATCGTCAGCTAATGTCTCAGGAATCGACTCATACTGCGCAAGGAATGCGCCAAAATGCAACATTTGTAACGCGCCTGAAAGTAACGGATGGATACGTTTGCACCTGTTGAAATGTTTGCAGTCAAGAAAGCCATTAACTAAACTACACGTCAAGCTTTTTTCGCAAAGGAAAAACTAAGCCGTTTGAGCTTCTTAGGAAAAACAAAAAATTCCAAGATGTTTTTGCTTCATTGAGTGATATTAATGATATAAACAATGATGAAAAAACAAATTTAATAGAAGAGTATACCTCACTGATGTACGCAGTTAAGAACTGTAAGAGTGTAAACGTTGCAAGACATGAAATATTTGAAAAGACTTATTTCAACAAGCGGAAAAATAAGAAATTAATTAAAAACAAACTTAAAAGCTTTGATTCAAGTCTTATTCCACCGTGCTGGAGCTCATTAAGACAAAAAATCTTGCGCAACGTAGCTTCAATGTTGTTCAATGTAGCTTCAACGTTTAATCCGCAGGAATGTGGATGGGTCTTAAAAGACAGGCTAGAACCATTATGATTCTACAAATAAGACTGTGATGATTTTGAAAAGAATACTATTGACGATTCAGACTCGTACTCAGACTAGGTCGGGTTTTAGCATTGTATACGACAAAAGTGTTATGAATTTATATTTTTAATTTATTTTTTATAGTATATAGATCAAAATAAATGAGTTTGTGCAATCAAATGCTTTTCTGCATAGAAAGAATTTTCTTTTTTTTTATATGGTTTTTCAATGGCGAGGTGGTTTTCGGCGGCCTAGCGCGGCTGTTGTTTTTTCTAGAAAATGTATTATCTGTTGGTTATTATAATTTTACTGCAGCCAAAGTACCATAGCAAGCAACAATATTAAACAACACGTCGAAATGATAAAACTTTGGTAAAAAAAAATGGAAAATTACCCCAATTTCACCCGAAAAATCATATTTGGCGTCAAAGTACATTTTTGCTGGGGAAAAAAATAATATCAGCTGAATTGGCTTATAATGGCCTTTCAATTAAAAAATAATAAATTCTTAATATCTTACACACAACTTGCTTTATTGCATTTTGAAACTACCCGCCTTTTTTAAAAATCCCTGTGTAGCTAGCCTTATAGTGGAGGGTTGTCTATGTACCTGGCTAATTTACCGCAGACAACCCTATATATTCGTAAACGGTATATTCTAACCTTTAATTTGGTATATGGTTCATTCTATTGTTTTATGCCTATGGTTAATCGAAAAAAAGCCTGGCTTAAACGAGGGTTGTCAGGTATTAGTGGGCAGTTGGTACCTGCCAACCCAATATTTTTGGGAACTATTCAACGCCCTCTGTCGAATGGTGATAAGCGTTATCTATTGTTCTATGCCTACGAAAATCACTAAAATACCGTACCGGAAGTGGCCCGTTATTTCCACCCCTGGGCAAAAATTCCCGACAACCCTTGGTTTTTTCTCTTAGTTTACTAGCAGACTTCCATATTTTACTCAACTCATCCTATTGTTTTATGCCTTAAGACAATATGCGGTCGGCTCTCCTACTATAAAGGCTTCTTCAGGGACTTGATTGCTTTCCAAAGAGAGTAGTTCGAACCTTTATCGGCAGTCAAACTTTCGAGGTAAGCAGTAGTCTCGCGATGTTTCGCAACTTTCCGTAGTCCGCGATCCCAACGACATTTATTGCAGGTGGTCGGCCGTTTTTTTCTTGGGGTATTCCTGTCGCTTTGTTTGATACGACTGGTGTTTCTTCTTTTTGCTGCACGGTACTACTTCGGGTGAAGAACCGGCCTTTCGTTTCTTGGTAAGCTTTTCCTAAAGACCGGATTCGTTTCGCGTACAAGTTCTTCCTCGTCCGTCTGGTATTCACATTGACGTTTCGGCGTTTCCTCGCATACTATAGTACCACGGGGGTTCCTTAAGGCTTCATTTTCTTTACGTAACGAATCTACTTCGCTTTTTAGCTCATGGTAGAAACGTTCCATTTCATTAAGCTTAGCACGGAGTTCGTTGTTTTCCGCTTCAAAGCAAATATACGATTTCACTGCAAAAAAAAAAAACAAAGAAGTACTTTGAAACTTACGCCCTCTTATCCTTAAAGGTTTTCGAGAGAGCATTCCTTTAAAAAAACGTTCCAATTTATAAAACTATTCAATTTCAACCAAAAAATTAAATTTTCCTTGTTTCTTAGGTTTGCAGTCGGTAGCTCGCAGTATAGGCGCCCCACTTGTCTGTTTAGATACTGTATTTTTTTTCCAAATATTTGTGCTCTTATGGGAAACCGTAGGAAGAGTTGTCAGTTAATGTTAACATCATTACATCATTATAATATAAAGGTTCCTGGCGATGCTTGGCGTGCAGCGTTTGAAAGCATCATAGGATTAGCTGTTATTATAATGTTTGTAGAATTGAAAAAATGTTGTTATTGTTTTTACCTTTCAATTTAAGATTCAATTTTGTATGGCCTTGCCATAGGGGCCGCTCCCCAACATAACGACGATACGTTCAGTTAGCTTTTTAATCAAAAAATTATATATTTGATACTCAAATATCAACCTTGGATATTCCTTTCCTTATATTGACTTCTATTTATAGGGGCTGGTCATGCCCCTTTTATAATATTATTTAAAAACAGGTGACTAAGTGCAAGAGTTCGTCTGTAACAAACTTCTATATACCCGACCCTATATACCGCGTAACACCAAACCTTTAAGCGTTTTGGCCCGAATTCATATATTACCTATTTGTATTGGACACACCCCAAATATGGGCGTGACCTAAACATTAAAATTAAGTAAGTGTAATTTTGTGAGAATCATGAAAAAATGCGTTAAAAGCGAAAATTATTTCGGAAAAAACCGCTTTTTCCAAAAACTATACTATACTATACTATCTATAATAATATCTCGTTTAACTACCTGCTATTTTTTTATTCTTTCCCAAATTAGGCTTAAGGCCAGTCGAGATTACGTTTTTCTGGAAATTTTTAAGTTTTTCTTTAACTCTGCCTCCAACTGTGAGCATGGCCCAAGTCTTGTAGGAACGAAATGTAGAACTATGTGTTTTCTACATAATAAATTGTGTAAATATTTTTCGATTTGGAACAAAAATGCATTTCAAAAATTAACTTTTAAATAGATGCCACGCCCACTAGGGGAGATAAAGCGTTTAAATTTTTATTTTTTATATGTTACAATAAAAAGGAGATAATAAATACCAAATTTATTATTTAAGCTGTAATACGTCTTAAAGGCCTTTAAGAGGTTTTACAGCTTTTAAGGCTCTGGAGGTAGTTGCACAATTGCACAGATTGTGGGCGTGTCTGGTGGTTGCGGTCGGTAGCTCGCAGTATAGGCGCCCCACTTGTGTGTTTAAATACTGTATTTTTTTTTTCCAAATATTTGTGCTCTTATGGGAAACCGTAGGAAGAGTTGTTACTTAATGTTAACATCATTACATCATTATAATATAAAGGTTCCTGGCGATGCTTGGCGTGCAGCGTTTGAAAGCATCATAGGACTAGCTGTTATTATAATGTTTGTAGAATTGAAAAAAATGTTGTTATTGTTTTTACCTTTCAATTTAAGATTCAATTTTGTATGGCCTTGCCATAGGGGCCGCTCCCCAACATAACGACGATACGTTCAGTTAGCTTTTTAATCAAAAAATTATATATTTGATACTCAAATATCAACCTTGGATATTCCTTTCCTTATATTGACTTCTATTTATAGGGGCTGGTCATGCCCCTTTTATAATATTATTTAAAAACAGGTGACTAAGTGCAAGAGTTCGTCTGTAACAGACTTCTATATACCCGACCCTATATACCGCGTAACACCAAACCTTTAAGCGTTTTGGCCCGAATTCATATAATACCTATTTGTATTGGACACACCCCAAATATGGGCGTGACCTAAACATTAAAATTAAGTAATTGTAATTTTGTGAGAATCATGAAAAAATGCGTTATAAGCGAAAATTATTTCAGAAAAAACCGTTTTTTCCAAAAACTTTGAGCAGAACTCAAAACTAGGGAGATAAAGCGTTTAAATTTTTATTTTTTATATGTTACAATAAAAAGGAGATAATAAATACCAAATTTATTATTTAAGCTGTAAAACGTCTTAAAGGCCTTTAAGACGTTTTACAGCTTTAAATGTTTTGGAGGTAGTTGCACAATTGCACAGATTGTGGGCGTGTCTGGTGGCGGACTTAAAAACATTTTGTAATTGTACTGCTTTGGATAACAATGAATCTATGTACCAAGTTTCAGCTCTCTAGATTAAAATTTAAGGCCTAAAAACGTGTGGCATACAGACAGACGGACGGACGGACATGGCTTATTCGATTCAGAATTCGATCTCGATCATATGCCCTTAAGGTCTTCGGGGTCTACCATTATTATTTTAACTCCTATCTTATGGGATGGGGTATAAAAATTACATTTAGGCTTACATTTAACCATCAAACTTGGAGTTTTCTATGCTTATCTTGACTTTAAGTTATAAGTGTCCTACAAATGGCTCACGGCCATTTAAAAAAAATAACTTAAAAAATCTTATAAGGAATAAAATATTTATTTTAAGTTAGGTAATTAATGATGTTGCAAAATTATTTAAAAGATAGTGGTTTCCTTGTGTCACAGGCCTTAGAAGATGCTGACACACTTATAGTCAAAACTGCTCTCTCAATGTCCTTCCACTTTGACACAATTTTTATTGTAGGTGAAGACATAGATTTGCTTGTGATTTTGTCAGAGTTTGGAAAGAATATTCACAACGTGTTTTTTTTTTAAAAAAAGGACGAGGGTCTAATAAAACAGTGGTGTATTCTACGACGAGTTTTAGACATAAAACAACTTCAGATAACGTCCTCTTTATCCATGCGTTCACAGGGTGCGAAACGACATCAGCGATTTTCAAAATGGGAAAAACGAAGCTTTTATCGGTCTTGAAGAAAACTCCAAGTCCTCTGGAAAGTTTAGAATGTTTCAGATCATTCAAATCTGGACGACAGGGTTTTCGTCAGCCGGGAGTAAAATATTCATAGCTTTGTATGGAGGAGGAAGGAAAGAAACATCGTTGGACGATTTTCGATTTAAGCTGTTTTCACGTGCAAGTACCAAAATAAAATCGGATCTCGCTTCCCTGCCACCTACGAAGTCAGCAGCTGACCAGCATTCTTTCCGGACATTTTATAAGGTGCAAACTTGGATGGGTAATATTTAAGAACCAGAGGAGTGGGGCTGGAAACGAAGTATAATAGGACTTGAACCCGTGATGTCGTCAGGAGCTACAACTCCACCGACCCTGGTCGGTATCATATCTTGCACATGCAAAAAAAATGCGCCACAGCGTGCAGCTGTCGAAAAGCTGGAATAAAATGTTCGACTATATGCAAAACTTGCTGCGGGAAAAGCTGCTCCAACTCCAATGTAGCCGAAATTGAGGATGACTCCGACAAGGAAGAAAATAATGATCCCCCAAACTCTAATAAGAATCTTCTATCATCAGAAAAAAATTATTCCGAAGACTTACCACCCCTTGGTTGCGAAAATGAATTGCCTTTATGCCCCAAACGATTAAAAATTTGTAAGTGCGGGCGCAATCTACCTATCTTCAATTATTTATTGCTCGGCTTTCGTAGGTAACTAGGAGATATTTTTTTTTAAACTGTAAAGCATGAAAAGCCCAAACGAAGTATATAAAAAAACTTATGTTTAATTTAAGGTTTTTTCGAAATAATTACGAAATAGTGTACCACAAAAAAATTAATAAAACTTTCTGTAACTTTTTAACCATTTGTTTGAACAAAGGAATTTTTTGTAGTGTAATGAAGGACTTTATGTGGAACAATATACTTTTTAATTTTTGCAGTGCGGCATACTGGAACCGGAAATATACCGGAAAAATATACCGAAAAAAAAAAATTTCAGGTGGTGCAAATTTGGTTTTAAGCTTTTTTCGTAAGTGCCTATCGATCCATAAAAAAAAAACTGACCATGCAAGGTAAGCCCCTTTTTCACGACGCGTCGACTGAACTATTTCTTCGCATCGTATAATTTATATTCAGGTAATTTGTCTTATAGTGATTAGAAAAATTTAAAGTGTTTGTAGTCTTTGGTAAGCAAGAAAAAGAGAGCATAATTTGTGAAATTTCTTAAGAAACTAGAAGCTTTAATCAAGAAGTTAGGCGATTTTCTTTTAGTTTAAGTTAACAAATTTCGGCTTTATATAACAATAATAATTTATAATTCATTTTTTCAAAAGAAAAAGTAAGAAAAAGAAGTTATTTATTATAATTTCTTGACGAGTCCTGCAGATTTTCAACTACAAAATTAATTTAATAACCAAGCTTATTTAGTTTGTGCATGTCCGTATGATTTACTAATTTTTTTTATAAGTGTATAGAAATCGGAAAGTGCGACAGAGCGTATGCTACCCTGCTATGACTAAAAATTTCCATGCCTACTAAATGTAGGTGGGATGTAAAAAATATAATATTTAAAAACCGTATGCTAGCCAGTTGCATAGATTTTGGACAGAATCCCCGCCTTGATAGCTAGAAAATTTCTTTCTTAAAGCAACACTCTAAGAAAGAAATTTTAGAGTGTAGGCACTTACGAAAAAACAACACAAGAGTTCGTCTGTAACGAACTACTATTTACCCAGCAACACCAACCCTTGAAGCTCTTGGCCTGAATGTTTTCATTCGAAGTCAATTATGTGTATGGGCCAAGCATTAAAAACTGGGCATGGACTAAGAAGGAAATAATTTAAACTTATTTATTTAGGACCGTGAGGAAATGCTAGAAGCCATTTAGCAGGAAATGCGCTCAAGCCAAAAACAGTTTTTTTTTCTAAAAACGCCCCTTAATGTAGGCGGAGCTTAAAATTTTGTATGGAACAAACTTAGAAAATCTCTAAAAAAAACTTAACAAAAACTTAAAGTCTCTGTAATAATTGTCATATAATATTTTTTTGACTAAAGGTGAACTTTCAGAGAAATCAAGTTTTTAAAGATATAACACTGCAAAAGTGGGCATGGTCGATGGTGTGGGCAGTTCAATTTTCGTCGTGTTAAAAGTTTTCAGCCACAGTTTCTATACCCAAAAATTTAAAATCCTTTGCCTTGTTTAACTTGGTCAAAAGGTCTTTTGAAACAAAATGTGCATTAGAGGTTGTCTTACATTGAAGCCTATCGTGGGGGTAGTCGTCGGCGGATTTAACCAGTTTCAACACTTTGCCCGTGCTACATAAGAGCTCAGCCGTGGTTCAAGTTTCAGCTCTCTAGATTTATTTTGAAGCCCTGAAACTTTCATACATAAAGATGAACGGACGGATGGACATGGCTTATTCAATTCTCCTGTCGGTCTCGATCAGATTATTATTATTATCAGATCAGTGATTATTTGAATGCGTTCCTACAAACTATTCTTTAAACTTGTTATACTCTGGGTAGGTATGAGTAGACGGAAGCTAGTCAGTCTTTATGTGTAAACTTTTATTTTAAGGTCTTTGAAATTTAGCTAGAGACGTGGAATTCGCGAAGCCGCTTTGTTCTGATGTTGAACAGAAAAAGTAAAAAAAATTATCTAATCCGCCCAGGTCACAAATACAGGCTCAGGCCCGTAAAAAAACACTTGCATTCTTATAATAGCGTCAGTCGACACATTAATTTTTGGTACGCAACATTTTTGTTATTGTCTTTAAGGCGAAAAAAAATGTATCCCTAGTTTTATCTTAAATTACGTTTATTCATTAAGTAGCTATATATCAAATCTGACAAAAAATTAGACAAAATATCTGTACTATATCCCGTCTTATTTTTTGGTTTGAAAAAAAACGTATTTTTTAAAGACAGCGATTTTAGTTAAAAAGAGGGGTTCAGCCCAAAAAAGGGCACGTTACAAATATATTTTTCATCCCACCCAATTTATTAATACCTCGCAGACGAATTGAATCCGAGTTCAAGACAAATTGAATTTTTTATACGCACTGTTAGCCTTTTTTCCTTGTCATGCTATGATTTATATGGGGGGCTCGTTACTGGAACGCTAAGGGCTCGAATAAGGAATAGAGCGGGCTCGGTACTGGTTCACGTCTCATTTTCTACTTTATTTAAATTTATTAAATCCAAGTCATTCTTTCTTAAAAAGTTTTTCATTATTTAAAATAGTAATACATCAAGCATTATTAAAATGATAAACTTGTTTCCGTATGTCTAAGGAATAAATTTTGGAAGAGCAACGAAGCGATACAACCTATACATCAAACTTAATATACCCTGGGTCGGGTATAAAAACTAATGAATATTTTCTCAATTTTTTTTCTTATTTGAAAGTACAATCCTGCCGGTTAATAATGGAAAATAATTTTATTCAAATTGCTGCCTCGGCTGGCCATGCAGTAGCCTACACGATTCGTCCAATTTTTAAGCACATTATCGATTGTGTGCAGCTGTATTTCACCAATGGCTTCACGAATATTGTCCTCTAAAGCATCAACTGTCTCTGGCTTGTCAGCGTAACACTTATCTTTTACGGTACCCCCCAAAAATAATAGTCCAAGGGTGTCAAATCGCAGCTCCGAGGTGGCCAAACGAAAGCTCTGCGGCTGATAATGCGATCTTCAAAAACAGAGCGCAAAACATCGAGTGTAGCTTCGGCTGTGTGGCACGTAGCGCCGTCTTCTTGAAACCAAATGTTGCAAATATCCTCCTCTTCAATTTTTATGACAATTTTGCTTGATTACATACCCGCCAAGAACAAAATGAGCTTCATCTGGAAAGATGATTTTTTTGGCAAAAACGGCATCTTCTATTAGTCGATCACAGGCTTACTTAGCGAAGCGAAAACGCATTGGATGGTCAGTTGGCTTCAACTCCTGAACCAATTGGACTTTGTATGGCGCCATACCAAGGGGTTTATATAAAATTCGTCTCAATGATGTCTCCAAAATGTTCAATTGTTGAGAACTTTCTGCCACAGCAGCAATTTTCACGGATGTACGCACTGTTTTTGGCTTTTAACGATGTGAAAGGTTTAAATAAGACAACGAACATACGGAGCTGACGGTGCTTCTCTTCTTCCAAAAACCGTTCGCAATTTCCGCACACATTCTGCAACATTAAATCTTGAAACAGCGTTTTTCAAGCGTATACACAACCATATTCGTTCAGCGGAAGGACAAAACTAATTATCTGTCAGACGTGAGCTGTGAGTGTTACCATTCGCGAAATAAGCACTAGTTGAAAAAAAAACGTTAGATGGCGGACCTTTTAGTTTTTAACATCGTTAAATAATAATCATCGTAGAGCCACAAGACCCTAAGAAGGGCATAATATGACCGACACCGAATTCTGAATCGAATAAGCCATTTCCGTCTGTCTGTATGTTATACGTTTTTAGGCCTTAAATTTTTTTTTTGTAAAAATTTTCAAATGCTTTATTCAATATTTTTGATCGGAATCGAAAAAAATTTGCTTAAAGTACTATGTAGAATACATTTAGTCCTACATTTCGTTTACAAAACATTTTAGGTCATGTCCACATTTGGGGGCAGAATTGATGAAAAACCTTGATTTTTTCAAAAAAAACCTCATTTCGATTGTCCTAAAGTCTAATTTAGGAAAGAATAAGAAAAATTAGCACGTCACAGCACAACACAGCAAACGAATGTTTGTGTGCTAAGTTTTCCAGTAAGATCTTGCAATTTTCTTTTTGTTTTTTCATTGATGAAAATTAATTTTTCATCAAAATTGGCAGAAACCGCGCTGTTTTTTGCCTGATTCCACCACATTTTTTGCCTGATTCGACCACATGTTGGCCTACCAGGGTGGCGACGTGCTCGCGTCTCGTCTAGCATTTTTATTATTTTATTATTTTTTATTATTTCACATTAATTATCTATGTGATCTTTTCGCTTGAATATCAAACTTAATACATATGCTGCATTCCTGTGGGAAGGATTTTAAAAAAAGTCCTTTGTTCAATCCCAGCGCCGTTCAGCAACAAATTCACTGACTTATCGAACGAATCGCACATGATTTGCGTTATGGGCTCGGCAGCTTGCAGATCACCACTGGGCGCAGAGTCTGAAAATATCAGTATCTAACCTAACAGTCTGAACTTCTGTGCGTGTTTCTGGAGAAAATATAACACAATTTCCTTCTAAAGGGTCCGCCAAATAACTTTTTTTGAAAATGCCATAAAGAAAACTACTGAATATTTTCTCGAATTTCTTTTTTTATTTGAAATATTTCACCAATGGCTTCATGAATATTGTCCTTTAAAGCGTCAATTGTCTCTGGCTTGTCGGCGTAACACTTATCTGTTACGGCACCAAACAAATAATAGTTCAATGGTGTCAAATCGCAGCTCCGAGGTGGCCAAATGACATCAGCTCTACGGCTGATAATGCGATCTTAAACTAGTGGGAGGGTTACAATCCGCCTAGGCGAAACGTTGGATACTCCATCCCAATTGACCACTGTCAAGCTCCAAAATTGCGTCAAAAATCTGGGTTCTTAAATTTAAGTTTCTATTAACTTTAATTGTGTTAAGAATTTATCAGGCTTTTTTTTAATATTTATCAGTTTTTAAGAAAGAATCTTCTTTCTTAAAAAAGGGGCGTGGCATCAACCCCTTTTCAATAACATAATTTTTTTTATAATATTTTTTATCAAATGCAGTCTTCACGTGTTGATCGCAGTTTTATATTAAAAATTTGAATTTTTACTTAAAAACGCCCCCAAAAGTGGGCGTGGCAAAAATCTATTCATTTGAGTTTATAGCTTACGCACATATCTGAACATTTTATAGTGCAGGTTTTTTTTGGATTTAAAGCAAATATATCAAATAGCCGTTTATTAGAATGCATATTAAATCTGAACACGCCTACAAGGGCGTTTTTTTTAAAAGCCAATCACAATACACTTAAGCGAGGATATTGCATACTAAATTTCAGCTTCCTACGACAACTTTGATTTTTCATGCTATTAAGTAGAGTGGGCGTGTCAGTGGGCGGATTTAAAAAAATTTGACACTTGTACTGTTTCGGGAGCTAGAAAGAACAGATATCAAGTCTCATATGTATATCGATCATATGTCCTTAAGGTCTTGGGGGTCTACGGTGATTGTTTCTCTGTGTTACAAACTATGAATCAAACTTTATATACCTCCTATCCTATGGGATGGGGTATAAAAAAAGGGCGCAAAACATCGAGTTTAACTTCATCTGTGTGTCACGTAGCGCCGTTCTATTGAAACCAAGTGTTGCCAACATCCTTCTCTTGAATTTTTGTGAACGAAAATTCGTTCAAGATGGTCCAATAACCATCGCCATTGATTGTCACGGCCAATCCTTGCTCATTTTCGAAGAAAAATGGCCCAATTATGCCTCTGGACCAAAATCCGCAACAAAAAAACTCGTTTTGCGTTATGCGTGCAGGTTTTCTTTGCCCCAAATGCGACAATTTTGCTTGTTTACTTTTTTCACAAAGTAACGAACATATTGAGCTGACGGTGCTTCTCTTTTTCCAAAATCCGTACCCAATTTTATCACACATTCTGCAACATTACCATAATTTTAAAAGTAATGTCGCAATATTTCCCAGCGTTGTTCAAGCGTATACACAACCATATTCGTTCAACGGAAGGAAGAATGAAACTAGTTATCTGTCAATACAGATATGAGCTTAATGTTACCATTCACCAAATAAGCACTAGTTGAAAAAAAAAAATGTTAAATGGCGGACTAATTTAATTTGTATATTGTATATTATATATATTTAACTTGTATACCTCTGCAGTTGCACGGCAGTAAATAAAGCCCGGTGGTCACTAAACAAAAACATGTAGGTAGATGTGTTAAGAGCAGGCCGCACAAACAAAGCATTTTTATACCCTACCCGCGGTATCATAATTGTGATGCAACATAGATAAATAATGGCCGTACACCCTTCGTTCTTTAAGAGTGTCATATGCCCTTAAGGTCTTGGGGGTCTAGGGTGATTATTTCTCCATGTTGCAAACTAACTTCAAAATTGAGGCACTTAGGCTATAACATCGTGTCGATCAATTTTTCCCCGCAGTATCGGCTCGCGGATGACGATCCTACTCCCCTCTTTGACTCACTTGGGTCAAACTTTGTCATCGGCGGAGACTTTAACGCGAAAAATACTTTTTGGGGCTCGTTACCTTACGAACGAAGAAGAACGCTTTGATCTCTGTTTAGATCACTCGGCAGATCTTTTGAAAATCGGCGGAAGCCTAGTGAAAAAGGAAAGAGCGCCTAGATTAACGAACAAAAACACCGACTGGGACGGCTTTAGAAAATACTACAAAGAAAACATAGCTTTGAATGTACCACTCAAAACGCCACTTTAAATAGAATACGAAATAAAAAAATTAGTAAGAGTTTTTCAGAGCGCTGCGTGGAATAACCCTCCTCATCGGAGGTCCGAATTATCGAACAGCGGAACAATATATTCACAAGAAGTAAAAGAGCTTATATGCGAAAAGAGGAGAGGAGCAGCGCGCAAGAGATGGCAACGTTCGCGAGCTGCCCCGGATAAGACCATCTTGAACCACCACCTCTCTAACAAGAAGCACGAACTTCAAGACTTTAAAACCTCGATAGTTTGACTGCCGATAAAGGTTCGAATTACTCGTTTTGGGAAGCTGTGAAGTTCTTTGAGAAGCCTACAGTACACTATAGAACACTTAGCGCCATTCAGAAAAGCCAACGGCGAATGGGCAAGAGGAGAAAAAGAAAAAGCGGATTTATTTGCAGATTACCTAGAAGAAACATTCAAACCGTTTGCCGGGGAACCGTTGGTCGAGGAGCTCAATCCCTATCCGGTACCAGATCATTATAGAATAACAACCGTATCATCGGCTGAACTTCGTCAAACAAAAAAAAAAACTGATGAGCAACAAAGCCCCGGGAAAAGACTTAATTACTTGCGAAATTCTAAAGAAGCTACCGAAGAAAGCTTTGGTCAAGCTACTCTATATCGTTAACGCCTCCTGAGAATTGTATACGTTCCAAGGCAATGGAAATTTGCCGAGGTCATAATGGTTTCGAAACCACTAAAATGTCCGAACGAAAAAAAATCATGCAGGCCTATTTTGCTTCTGCCGATAATATCTAAGGTATTCGAGAAACTATTACTTAAAAGGTTGCAACCAACCATCGAAAAAAACGATTGATTCCGGATCACCAATTCGGATTTAGGAAAAAGCATTCAACAATCGACCAGGTCTATCGAATAAACGCAAACGCAATCGTAAAAGCTCTGAAAGCTAAAATGATATGAACTAGCGCTTTTCTCGACGTATCGCAAGCCTTCGACAAGGTATGGTACGAAGGCCTGAAGTACAAATTAAGCCTTAGCCTACCAGATAAACTCTATAGTATCTTAGAGTCTTACCGTGAAGACAGAATCTTTCGCATAAGGTACGATGAGAAAATGAGACAAAATGAGATGAGAAAATGATACGAAATGAGAACTCGGAATTCAAAGAGATAAATGCCGCTGTCCCACAAGGAAGTGTTTTTGGCCGAATATTGTTTTTGCTTTATACTAGACACTAGAGACATACCCCACTATGAGGGAACAATCTTAGCTACGTTCGCTGACGACACTACTATTCTCGCTGTTGATACGACAGTTGAATTAACAACAGGAAAACTTCAGCGCACTTTAGATAAAATAAATGGCGAGTCGAGATGTTAACTTCACTTATAAGAAGATAAACAACAAACCTTTATTCATTAACTCGGTACAAATTCCGTACTCAATTGAAGCGAAATATCTAGGAATGACTCTAGACGCAAAAATTAAATGGAAGCCGCATGTTAAAAAGAAACGCGACGAGCTTCAAATCAGGTTAAGTGTAATGAATTGGCTTATCGAAAGTAAGCATATAGTTTATATATATCAAACTGCTTTTGTATAAGCAAGTGCTAAAACCATCTTGGATGTACGGTATACAACTATGGGGTTGTTGTAAACCAAGCAATGTATCCATTTTGGAAACTCTTCAAAATAAGGCACTCAGAGCAATCGTTAATGCTCCATAGTACATAAGAAATAGCGATCTACGCCGAGATCTAGGAGTCGCAACCGCGACTGACGAGGTAACAAACTTTGCTAGCAAACTTAGTACTCGACTTCGCGGACATTGCAACAATGAAGATCTGAACTTTGGATCAGACAAATCTTACGCGCCGACTACAACGAATGCGACCGTTGGATCCAGCAGCATAAGATGAAACCGCATAAATTGAGGTTATATAGTAGGTGCCTTCGTTGGAAGGCAGCCTGCCACACGCAATTACTACAGAAGCTTGAACTATTTGTTAAGGAAACTTAGTCGTAGTCTGACGGAAAATGTGCGGTTTTTTAGTGACTAAGAATCTCACGCTACTATGAGCCCGCGCGGTCAGTTCCTACCCACGGTCAGTTCCTACCCACGGAAAGAAAACAAAAAATGTTACAAACTATGCATCAAACTTAATAGAAGGTATTCCTATCATATTGGATGGGGTAAAAAAAGTTTGTGCCGTACCAGGGGATTGAAGCAACAATCAACGCATTCAAGCAACGGATCGCGTAACGAGTTCTCTTGCAGTGAAAACAGAAGCAGCAAACTCAAAGCAGAAAAAACACGAAATATGAAAATTGTTGGCGAATTTACACAAATTTTGTAAGAAATACAAAATTTGGATTCATAAATTCACGGGGGAAATACACATAAACTGTAAATTCTCATAAATTTCCATCGAGAACATTTCAAGTGTGTTATTTTTCAAATCGAAAGTTAATTTCCAGAAAATTATGAGTAAATTAACTACAGCAATTTTACATATTTGTGTTTTTATTTTTATTTTTAGTGTAGTTTCTCAGGATCATGAGCTCATCAACTCATACATATATATACATACCTTTACCGTAGCCAATGCCAATTTTATAGGCCAATTTCAATTCTGTCAGCGGTTGAAAAATGCCTGGAAGAGATAGTCGTTAAACGTCTTAATTGTTTTATGTTGAAGCACAGAGTGATTCACCCAAACCAGTTTGGATTTCAAAAATGCAAGAGCACCCAATTGCTACTGGGAGAGTTTACCAATGTGGTCAATGCAGGGCTAAATAAAAATCACCACGTTCTTGTCCTTTTCATAAGCTTCAGCAAAGCTTTTGATACTTTGACACCCGAAAAACTCGTCGAAAGTCTCAACAAACTGGGAATGAGAGCATCGCTGGCAAGCTGGCTCAAAAGCTATCTGACTGATAGAGTAATCCAAATCAAGGTATCTGATACATTAAGCCGAAAAAACAAGCGAATACGGTGTACCACAAGGTTTCAAATTGGGGCCCATTTTATTCATTCTTTTTACAAATGAACTGTTAAGAACATTTAAGAAATCGATTGCCTATGCCTATGCCGATGATATCGCAATCGTTGTTAGACACAAAGACTTGCAGTTAGCCGTGAAGATATTGCAAGACGAATTCAACGCTGTATGTGAATGGTGTCACGATAACGGTCTGGTAATAAACGCAGACAAAACCAAAGTGATGCACATTCGTACTTCATCAAAGCCAACTGAAACAATTGAAATCTTTCATCGTAATGATCGCTGTTCAGTGCAAAAAAGCTGCAACGCGATTGAGGTAGTCAAAGCGTTTAATTGGATCTTGGAGTTAGCATTGATGAGCACTTTCTGTGGCGTGAGCACAATCAATAACTTGCGTCTTCAACTTAAGAGCACCCTATTTGCAATGGTGTATCTTAAGCGTTACTCGCATCTGAAGGTACAAAAGCAGGTGTACTACTCGTTGGCTGAGTCACGCATTCGATACGGGATTCTGGCCTGGGGAAATGCAGCAAAAACCCATCTGGATAAAATAATTAAATTACAACATCGTCTTATTAAAATAATTAGGCCTGTTAATTCTACTTACCGTTCATGAAGAACGACCAAAGGTTTCTCCGAGCCATAAGCCACCCACAAAATATCAGAAGACGAGCCCAAAGGGATGCTTGAAATCCAGGAAGCTTACAACACCACGTATGGTAATAGAGAGCTGAAATGCACTGTCCCTAAATTAGTTAATTCGCTGCCACAATTTTTAAAAGTAATTTCAAATTTAAAAAAAAAAAAAAAGAATTAAAAAAACACTTAATTGAACTTTATTTTGTGAATTAGAAAGCTAAAGACATTTTTTAAAACACTATAATAATTGTATCCTGATTGTAAACAAAACTCGTTTCAATTTAAATCATTTCAAAAGTTAAATTATTCAGTTTATGCTTAACCACCTGCTGATAAGCACTCTGCTTAGCAGGTAATACATGTAAACTAAAACATCTTTGTATAAATAAAAACCATTGAATTGAATTGAATTGAATTGCCCGTAGCTGTGGTATGTAGCAGTAGTACGTAGTACAGCCGCAGAGCCATGTGGCGTAGTACGGAAAAAAATTGAACACAATGGTTTAGCGCGGCTATGTCGAACAAAATCCTCGTTTATAAACAATGGCCGATACTCTGAGTTAATTTGAGCTAGATTTAATAATTTTGTGCAACGGGTGACACAAATTCCATAAAATTTCTTTAGATTTAACCATCTCAATGAACTTTTCGACGTCCTTTTCCTCCATTGTTTACTTTGCATGTATTGAACTGTCCACCGTGTAGCGCTGTCAACTGTGTAGCGTCACGAAAGTTAAAAGTTGGCCAACTCATAATACCGCCACAGCTACGCGCTACCGCCACAGACACACATTGTGTGCGCAATACACTGAATACATGTGTTTTAACTTTTGACAGCTCTTACTACCGCTACTACTACCGCCACAGCTACATCACTGTAGTTTATCACTACGGTAATCATTTGTTGTAATTATACTCCATGCCATAGGATAGGAGGTATACTAAGTTTGATTCATAGTTTGTACCATAGAGAAATAATCACCGTAGACCTGCAAGACCTTAAGGGTATATAATCGAGACCGTCCGTCCGTGTGTCGGTAGTTTTTAGTTTTTTTTTTTTCAAATTTTGAGCTAGGAACTTGAAACTTAATATCTGTTCTTTCTAGGTTCCGACGCAATACAACTGCAAACATTTTTGAAATCCGCTCACAGACACGCCCACTTTACTTATAAGCAAGCAAAATCAAAGTTGTCGTAGGAAGCTGAAATTTGATATGCGTTATCCTCGCCTTAGTAAATTGTGATTGGCATTTCAAACAAAAACACAAATCGCCCCCATGTGGGCGACGTTATATTTAATTTGCATTCTAATAAACGGTTTTATATATTTGCTTTAAATCCAAATAAACTTGCAGTATAAAATGTTCAGATATGTGCGTAAGCTATCAATTGCAAAAAATAAATTTCTGCCACGAACACTTTTGGTGTCGTTTTTAAGAATAAAGCAAATTTTCAATATGAAAATCCAATCAACACGTGTTTTCCACTTCTGATAAAAAATATAAACAAAAAAACGAAGTAATTAAAAAGGGGTTGATGCCACGCCCCGCGGGATGGGGTATCCATGTCGATAGGGATGGGGTATCCAACGACTCGCCTAAGCGGATTGTTACCCTCCCTCTTTTGATTAAGAATGAATTTTCTGAGAAATTAGATTGGTAAAGATTTAACATTTTAAAACTGGGTATGGTCGATGGTGTGGACGGTCCAATTTTTGTCTAATTAAAGGCTTTGGGGTGCCTTAGCGTAGTGGTTAGTGTGTGCTTTCTACGCCGGAGGTCTGGGTTCGAATCCTGCCATCGTCACCTGAAAAAAAGACTTGTTCTTTTTCACGTTTCCCACCTCCGCGAGGGTCTGACAAGCCCTCCGAGAGTATCATTTGTCTTGAAAAACTTCTCAAACTTCTTACTACGCCCGAGTTCTGGGTTCGAATCCTGCCATCGTCACCTGAAAAAAAGACTTGTTCTTTTTCACGTTTCCCACCTCCGCGAGGGTCTGACAAGCCCTCCGAGATTATCATTTGTCTTGAAAAATTTCTCAAAAGTGCAGTTCGGATTCGGCAAGAAATTGTAGGTCCCCTTGTATGTGAAGAAATTAACACACAGCATTCTTGTTGAGAAGTTGGCCCTGGTTCACCTCGAGCTGTTGCGCCACTCTTTTTTTAAAGGCTTCGGGTCACCTTTGCTTTGTCCCAAAATTAGAGGTCATATGCCTCGTCTTACCGGCCTTCCTTGGCGTGGCTTTTTTATGCTTTGTCTATAGAAAACAAGAACAAAAATACAAAGTTTCAGCATCCTAGCTCAATCGGAAAGACCCTATGAGCCTCACACATACGGACAGACAGACATGGCTTAATCGATTCACCGGCCGGTCTCGATCCTATCCCTTAAAGATCTTAGGGGTTACAGTGGTTATTTCACTGTGCCTGGGTCGGGTATAAAAACTATTGCCTACTTAAATTTATTCCATAATTGTGCCTTCTTCTTTCTAAGCAAGATGTAAATGTAGCGAATCGCACTTAGTTAGAAAATTAGTATCCAGTTTCTCAGTGCATGAAATAATCAAAATTTTGCATGTTTAATTATATTGAAATTACAATTAGTTATATCCCTGATACGAGAATTCGGGTTATAATAAAATTTTGCTAACTCTTTGACAATTTTGAATAAATAATATCATCATCAACAAACTCAAGTCATTTAACTTTTTAAAGAAAATTAACATAAAATAAGTTCCAACGCCTTTCATTAATATTATACATTGGCCTTGGGTACATCTATTGATATAGGTAATCGTTGTTACGATCAGAGATCAAAACTAAGTAGAGCCTTAGGCAGCATAATAGAGACTTAATGTTTCATTCGGTATTTTCGGCCTGCATGACATAATAAGAGCTATCCACTAAGGCGTCGCGTCGTGCCATTGTGCGAGATGGATGTCATAACCAATTAAGCCAATCACTATGTAGTGGCTAAAAATATAAATGGCTAACTCGTGTTCCGATTTGAATATCAATAATAATCGATTGAGAAAGAGATTCAATACATTTGCTAAGTCGAATTATTTATCCCTTCATCAAGTGCAGGCATGTCAAATGTGCATCGAATAATATTGCGGCCCAGATAAAAAAGATTAAAAGTAAAACAGCCAACCAAATGCCCTCACAAGAGAAGAGAAGCCAAGTATTTTTTATTAAAATTAAAGATTAAATTTTTTGCGGCATAGAAAAATTTAGCTGTTCGAAAACTATTTCGTTGAGCTGACTAGCTACATATATTTATAAATTATTGGAAAACTTTCAACTCTCAATGACTTAATAATATACTCCACACGGACACATATTCGCGATTACCATAAATAATCAACTAATCTCCCTAAAATCTCGAGGCTTACTACGCAAGCTTAAATTTACAAGATTATTTAGGCTCGAGAAAAAATTATTTATTTTACATAATTTTGAGCTAAAATCACTACGCCAGTAATACTATGTTTTCACTAGAGCTATTGAGATAATTTCGCAAAATATTTCGAAATACGACCTCATTTCCCATACTGATTCTCATTACGAAATTACCTCATTATCATCACATTAGCATTTAATTCGGTTGCTAATGAGGAAAATTCAAAACTGACAAAACTAAATTCATCGCTTTGAGCGACGTTTTCATTTTTGACAAAAGAAAAAGTCAGTGCCGTAGCTGATGCTTCGCAGGGCCCACGGCGTTGGAAGTCCCGAATTTAAAGGGCCCGCTCACCATATAGATTATAGTGACATCAGACATAATAAAACATATAAGTGTGTGTAGATTTTTAAAAACAAGCAATACATACAATTAATGCAGGCTTCTCCATTAGATCATTTTTTTTAATTCTTTAACATAAAGCATATTGTCATTTGCAATGATGTCCATTTTTCTCTACCACGAAATTTTTGAGCAAATTTTTAGGCTTTATCTTTACCGACCTTCTGGTCTAAATATTAGGGCAATGAAAACTAATTAGATTTGTCCTATCTCTAATGCAATACTCCAGTTGTTAATGTCGTTAAATCTATGAAAGAAATCGCCTGTTTTTATAAGTTTTTGGGAATTACATAAGCGAAAAATTAACTGATGATAAATCGGTGTCTTTAAAATACCATAGACGTTTGTGGGTAAAGTAAAAAATAAAAGTACAATATTTCCGATTTGGCGTAATTTTGTTTACCCGGCATGCATCGAACGTTTGAAAGCTGACTTTATATGAGATAGCGTTATAGGAATTTAATTTTTACGGTTAATTCATTCATCAATTGTAAATTGATCAAAACGCTGTTCACGCAATTTAAATCCTGCACTGCACTTGGTAAAAAAAATATGATGCTGATGAATCATATTTTGAATGAATTTCAAAATTTATGATGATATATTTAATCATGATTCATCATATTTGATGAATCATGATTAGCATTTGGTAAAAAAAAATATGATGCTGATGAATTCAAAATAAGCGCCCCATTGAGTTTTTTGCAGTGAGTCTCCAGCTCCGTCCCTTGAGCAGTTGCCAAAGCTAATTCGAAATTATAAATGAAAACACTTTTTTCTCGAATTTCATAATGAGCTCATTTCGGCCCTAATGAAAACGTAATATAAAATTTTCGAAAACATATGTATGTATTTTTTAATAAATTTTTAAAAATAACTCGCATGCCCCCCCCCTGGTCTGGTTAGGCCAGAAATAGGTGGTGCGATTGGGATCAAGTAAAGAACCCTTCTAAGTCCCGCCTGGGAATGCGAGTTTTTATGAGAAATAACGAAAGACTGATAGGTCTGAGATACTTTTGAGTAACATGGGAATATTTGCCAACTGTGGGTATAAACACCACTTTCTATTCTTTCCATGACAGTGGGATAAGGACGAGCTCTACGCAATTTCTCAGAATTATCTGCAGTGCAGGGCGGATAATATCCTATGGGTTTTGTCGTTCGGTTGGTATTATGCCGTCTGGTCCTGCCGATTTGAAAGGTTTGAAGCTGTTAAGTCAGACCAATCTATCCCAAGTTATCAGATCATACTTATTAGTAATAACAACCTGTAAAGGTTAACACTATTAATTCCTCCGGAGCTACCCAGAAAGTGGGTGTCAAGAGATTCTACGCTAGAGGAAGTCCAGGAGCATCTGCTTTTTTGAGGCAACTGGACATCGTTGGATTAGTCGAAAGGACTTTCCTTAGCTTAGAAGCCTATGGAGGTTTCTTCTATTTTGCTTCGAAAGAGTCGCCAAGATAACCATTTGGCTTTGCTCAGCTCCTTTTTTGTAGGATTTGAGAGATGTTTTGCAAGCATCCTAGTTTGTATCTGTACTTATTGCCTTGTCTTTGTTGAAGAGCTTCCTGTATTCATTTCTAAATAGGCCAAGATCTGAGGTCCAACAATGCGGTTTCCTCTTGCGACAAAGTATAAGAGAAAGTATAAGAGGACAGGAGAAAGATAGTGCTTTGTTGAGTGAGTTCATTAACATTGTGATCAAGCTCATTGGTGTCACAATGAGGACCTAGGAGAGACGAGTTCAACGAATGGTTCAGTGAATTTCTGTATAAAAGCCGGATCACCCTCCTGTAGTTTCTTAAGGTTGCTTGGCGGGAAGGTTCATCGTTTAAACTGAATTCAATGTATCTATGGTCTGAGAAAGAATGTTTAGACGAGACTTTCCAATTAACAATCAGTTCAGCGATAGAATCAGAGACAAGGGTGATATCTAAGATCTCTTGTCGATTTTTGGTTATGAAGGTAGGTTCACTACCCGCATTGCTTACAATGAGGTTGGTTTTTATAATAAATTAAAAAGGAATTCACCTCTATCGTTGATGTCGAAGCTGTCCCACACTGAGTGATGAGCACTTGCATCCCACCCAACAATGAAGCTAGTGTTGCGCAGTTCAGCTTCGTTGATAGCACTCTCCAAGGTGTATCTAGGGGGACTGTCCACCATACCGTGACGCCAGCCAGTATGTGCCCTTGGCCGTCTCTAGCCTCGCCACGGCGATGTCTCGGCTATTTTTAACTAGTATTCAAGATCTAGCCTTAATTGTTTCATGAAGTACGTAGTAAGTACTGAGTCCGCAGGCCTGTTGTGAACAACCCATGGTTCTTGGATCAAGACAATATCTTCTCGATCTTAAGCAAGAGGGAGTAGAGATCAGTCTGAGGCCTTTTTGGAGTGATGGAGGTTGAATAAAACTAGGTTGCTTCGGATTGAAAATTATTGAAAAACTCAGAGCATAATTAGAGTGCACCCTATGTGCTCGGAATAGTTTGACCGAACATTCTTAACGAAGTGTTGAACCCAGTGAAATTACAGATGAGTTGTGCAAAAATGTATTATGAAAACAGTGTGTAAGTTCTACATTGTGTAAGCAAAATGTACCATCCACAGGTAGGTAGGTTGATAGACGCCGTTGTGGCAATAGTCACGGCTCACTTAGACCAGAAGTTGGGTCCATTGTGTCCATTTGGGGAACCTTCCTAACACCTGGAATGAAAACAGAAATAAACCGTTGTTAGGAGCTCAGAATGCCGTCCTCTTGGACCCATCCAGATTTGCAAACAGATCTTAGGAGGTCCTTTAGGTCTACATTATTAAGATCTTCGAGCTCGATGAAGAAGTAACAGTCAAGGGTACTACGCCTGATGCTGTTTAGGGCTGAGTATTCGCAAAGCAGGATGGTGAACAGATTCAATATCCTCAACGTCCCTGCTGCAGCTTCTGCAGTAATAGCTATTTGGTATGCCTAGCCACTCAGCGTGTAGACCGTGTAGACCCACAGCGCAGTGCCCCGTGAGGATTCCCGTGCGTAATCGGATATCCCTGCGAGCTAATCTGATCATAAATAGTGATCTCTTTTTATTTACCGCTGGCCATAGCTCCTTTGTGTGTCTGCACGTATCAAGTTCTGTCCAACGTAGGTTAGTTCTTCTCAAGGATTCAGTTTCTAATCTGCGTGTTATGGAACTCAGCGGAAATCTTATAGATTTGCAGATTCATCCCTGACCCATATCTCGCAAACTTGTCCGCTTCTTCGTTTCCCGGGATATCGTTGTGACCTGGCACCTAACATAGAGTTACAGTGTTGTCAAGCGATAACTCGTCCCATGGCTTTAATTGCCGCTTGGTTATCAGAATGTATGGTGATGGTCTTGTTTACAGGTCTGTGTTTCTTCAGCTCAGTGGCAGCTTGGATGATAGCTGCCAGCTCAGACTGAAAATGCTGCAGTCGTCATTGATCCGAAAAGTCTTTCTTAGTCCCACCCAGAGCTTCACAGAAGATGCCCACGCCGGTTCCGATGTCCATCTTGGATTCCCTTAGGCGAACAGCTCTTTTAGCTGCCTTGCTGATGCAGTAAATGTCCAAGGGGGTGAGGTTGAGTAGTACATCCAGAGCTGCGGTGAGTGTGGTCCTTAGCGACTCTGTTATACCCATGCAGGCTGCCCTCTGGGTCTTGGTAAGGCAAGAGAGATGTCACTTTCTTGCCACGTATGCCCGCGTGATATGACGTCCCAGGTATCTCACCGATTTTGATATTGGTAGCTCCATTCCTCCCATTATTAGGTGTGTGTTAAAGTTCGGAATTTCCCTTTTTAATACCATTACCTTTAATACCCCGCTTAATACCGCATCCTTAACCTGTCCCACATTGTAAATCGCTTATGTTATTTTTATTTTTATTATTATTATTATGAATATAAAGATAAACGAAAGTAGTTCCTTATATTCTTTTAGCTGTTGTAAAACGGTGTGGTTGGCCCACCTT
This sequence comes from Neoascia interrupta, assembly GCA_947623515.1. Taxonomy (NCBI): domain Eukaryota; kingdom Metazoa; phylum Arthropoda; class Insecta; order Diptera; family Syrphidae; genus Neoascia; species Neoascia interrupta. The sequence continues at coordinate 81,082,724 of OX392464.1, read as the reverse complement.
TTGTAACAACCTATGATTATTGGCATAATGATTATTGATCACCGGTTCAATTTGAGCTCTAACCAGTGAGTAAGTACAACAGTGTTTAGGTAGAAGTAAAAGTCCGGAAAACGGACCGTTGAATACCCCATCCTATCTCACATTGTAAAATGCTGATGTTATTGTTATTTTTTGACATTTTATAAGTAGAGCAAACTTCGAAAAGGGACGTGGTCCCACCGCTCCTTATTACAAACTATAAATATTAACACTGATATTTCCCAGTTACGCCTAAATGTAAGTAAAAATGCATTTTTTGGTTTCAATTCGATATTTTTGAAAAATCGACCTCTAAAAGTGGGCGTGGCTAAAAGCTTTGTATGAAAAAAATCTGAAATAAAATCTTGTTTATCTTACCTGTTATTTTTTTTTGTTTCATGCTTTCCTAAATTGGGCCTAAGGTCAGTCAAAATATCGTTTTTCTGGAAAATTTAAGGTTTTTCTTCCTAATATGGGCGTAGCCCAGAGTCTTGGATAAACAAAATGATAAACTAAGTGTTTTCCACATAAAATATTAAGCTACAGTTTGGAGGAAAAATATTGAATACAATGCATTTGAATATTTACCCTTAAAATAGATGCTGCGCCCAATGGAGGAGGTTTACCAATTAAATTTTTCTTTTTTGTGTATTACATGCATTAGAAGATGCTAAATGCCAAATTTCAGCCTTTCAAAACGTCTTAAAGTTTTGAAAGCTCTGGAGATAGTTGGATATTTAGACCGATTGTGGGCGTGTCTTTGGACGGATTTAAAATTTTTATACGAGTACTGCTTCGCAGTACGTGGAGCTAACGTACGAATTTTCAGAAACATACCTCAAATTTTAAGCTCTAAAACCAATTTGATGGGTTGGCTGGTTGAGAGCTGAAATTTGGTGGGTTGGCTGGAAGTCCAAACCTCCAGGTCAAGTTTGAAAACTAGCTGAATCCGCCCACCAACATGGCCATTACAGGCCTTCTCTAATTATGTGCGACCTTCTTTAATTTAAAAAAATACTTTTTCGAAATCTTAGCTATCCTTGAATGGCGCTAGCGCATTCATTTTTGGTTTGCAACATTGCCTTGAAATTGTCTTTGAAGAAGCGAAAAAAGTTGGCCTTTTCATTGACCGCGCCCACTTTTTTAAGAGATTTTAGCTTAAATTGACTGTTTTTCAATAAATATATATGAAATTTGACTAAAAATTATATGACAAAAGTTGTAGATATAAGCATTTTCTTACTTGTATGTATGTGCTGTATGTGCCTCCGCCCATACTTAAAAAGGTGGAGTTTTAGGCCGAAATGTTTGCAACCACCTAGTGTAAAGCATTCAAGAGTTATATTTTTATATCCCCCCATTTTTTGGAGGCGTGACAGTTTTCTTTTTGGTAACGTCAGGTATTTTGCAATCCGTCGTAGATGGACTGAAGCTTTTGCATACGTACTGTTGCACTTTCCCACGTCAATTGTTTTAACGCCTCCGAAAATTGGGATGGGTTCTGAATAAAATTCTTTTATTCTTATTTCATCAGATACATGCGGAAATGCGCTAAAAATGGATATTAATTAAAACAAAACTATATCTATACCCTATCCCATAGTTTGTAACACGGTAAAATAATAGTGGTAAACCCCCAAGGCCCCAAGGGCATGTAATCGAGACCGACTTCTGAATCGCAAAGCCATGTCCGTCCGTCCGTCCGTCTGTCTGTATGTCACATGTTTTTAGGCCTTAGGTTTTGAGCTGGGGAGCTGAAATTTCGTAAGTAAGCTGCATGTACAAGTATTCAAATTTTTCAAATCTGCCCTCAGACACGCCTACAATCGGTCGAAATGTGCAACTAACTCCAGAGAATTCGAAACTGTAAGACGTCTTAAAGGGTTTTAATTTGGCATTAAGCATCTTTTAATGAATGTAAGACATAAAAAACTAGCGGGAGGGTTAGAATCCGCTCAGGCGAATCGTTGGATACCCCATCCCAATTGATTCCTGTCAAGCTCCGAATTGCGTTATGAATCGTGGTGGCTAAATTTCTGTTTCTATTAACTTGAATTAAGAATTAAGAATTCCTCAGCTAAAAAGACCTTTTAGTAGAATGCAAATTAAATATGACCACGGCCATATGGGGGCGGTTTTAGAATTTTTTTGAAATGCCAATCACAATACACTTAAGCAAGGATAACGCGTACAAAATTTTATTCATTATTATTATTATTATTAAAATTTATTTGATGCAATGTGAAATTAAAAAAAAAATAGAGAATAAAGCATTAGCTACCAGGGCCATCAGCTTTTCGTGCAATAAGTTATGTAGAAGTACAAGATATAAGATTCAAAGTACGTTATACAATTAAGTAGTATGTCGTTTCTAACGTTGGGTGGATGAAAGCTTTTGCAAGTGATGATAAGGTGTTTGATGGGCTTTTTCGCAGCGTTACGGACAAATATCAACACATTAATAGGTATAAATAATTACTATTCAAGCCTTGTTAACCCCCTTTGCATTCCAGTCAAACTGCCAGCTACACTCTCTAGACAAGGAACTACACTTATTCTAAGACTTCGGCCGCGTCACTCCCGACGTACACATCAACATCTACTCAAGAAAGAGCTTAAGAACTAGTCCTGTATCTACTGCGGTACAAAATTTCAGTTTCCTAAGACAACTTTGATTTTTTATGCTAATAAGTAAATAGATAGTAATAGATACTTGTAAATAGATAAAAAACCCTAATATTTTAGAGACAAAAAACTTCGTTCTAGGTTTCATTTATAAAAAGGTTTGAGCCACGCCCACGGTTGGAAGTAGACTTAATGAACAACCTTGAATTTTCCATAGAAACGCGATTGTGATGGGCCTTAAGCCTAAATTATGAAAGAATAAGAAATAAAAATAAGCATTTTAGGTAAACAAGATTCCGTTCTAGGTTGAATTTCTAAAAAAAATTTCGCCGTGCCTCTTTTAAGGGGTCGAATTTACGAAAATATTAAATTTGAACCAAAAAATTATCTGGAGATATCTATGCTAATATTGATAAATTGTAATAAGGGCGGTTGTACCACGCCTCTTTACAAAGTATAGATAACCGAAAACCGTAAAAAAATAACATATGTAGCAGTAATTTAAAATGTGGGGTAGAATGGGGTAAACAACGGTCCATTTAACGGACATTTACTTCTGGTAGGTACAAACTGTAGCACTGTTGACTGGTTTGCTAAAAAAATCACTTAATTAAAGCCACGCCCACAAAAGTGGTTGGCGACACATACTACATATGCAAAAAAGTTTGCCAATGCTAATATTTACAACATGTGTGTATCAATTTTTGGTAAGATTTCATATATATTTATTAAACAACCGTCATTTTAAGTTAAAACTCCTTACAAAGTGACGTGGTCAATGTAAGGGCCAAATTTTTTATGTTAACTAGAAGACAATTACAAAGCAGTATAACATAACTACCAAAAATTAGTCATCCGTAAAAATTGTTGTATGTGGGTGCCGTGGCGCAGTGGTTAGTGTGTGTGCCTCTGACGCCGGAGGTCTGCCCTCCGGCGTCAGAGGCACACACACTGGAATCCTGCCTCTGCCACCTGAAAAAAAGACTTGTTCTTTTTCACGGCTCCCACCTCCGCGAGGGTCTGACAAACCCTCCGAGAGTAACATTTGTCTTGAAAAACTTCTCAAAGTGCCGTTCGGATTCGGCAAAAAATTGTAGGTCCCCTTGTATGTGAAAAAAAAAATATAGAACACACAGCATACATGGTTGAGAAGTTGGCCCTGGTTCACCTCGAGCTGTTGCGCCACTCTATTTATTTATTTATTTATTTTTAAAAATTGTTGTATAATGTATAGTGATATAATAATATGTATAATGTTATTGTCACACCTTAAAAAAATTAGAGGTGCGTTCGCACATATAGGGCTGGAGTGGTCGTGTTTGTGAGCGGATTTAAATTTTCAACTAATAAATTTCAACTCTCTCTCTCAAAATTTTAGGCCAGAAGTTGTTTACATACGGACGGAGAGGTTTAATCGATTCTTCTATCGGTCTTGGGGATTTTTTTTACTGCGTTACAAAATATACATCAATCTTTATATACTCCGGGTAGAAATTTTGTAGTTGAGCCGAAAATCGTGCCCTTTAGATCAAGTTTGATTTCAATAAATCAAGTTATTGAAATCCATGTCCATTTTTGATCTGTTCCATTACGAAAGACCATGATTTTTGTTTTTTTCTGTCAACCTGCAGGTTCCCCAAACCAAAGTAGGTATTACTGAAGTCAGTTGGTCATGGTTTGAAGCATGTTTGGAGTTTTTGCTAGTATGACTATGTCATCCGCATACATTAGTAGCCTAATGGTTATTCCGTTGAACAAGATTCCTCCCGGTAAAAATTCAACCGGATCATCCAGAAAAAATGCAAACAAAAGTGGGCTTAAAAGGCAGCCCTGCTTGACTCATATTTTGGATTGGAACCAACTCGATAATTCTTTTCCATAACAAACTGCGGACATAGTTTCGTCGTACAAACTTTGAATTACCTTGAGCATTTTGGTTAAAATTCGCAAATTTCTAAGTTTATAAAATAGTGCCTTCCGATCAACTGAGCCAAATGCTGCTTTAAAGTCTACAAAAAATAAATATAAGTTTTTCTATTTCTCTTTAGTATTTCTATTTAGTGGGGTGCCGTGGCGTAGTGGTTAGTGTGTGTGCTTACTACGCCAGAGGCCTGGGTTCGAATCCTGCCATCGTCACCTGAAAAAAAAAAAGACTTGTTCTTTTTCACGGTCCCCACCTCCGCGAGGGTCTGACAAGCCCTCCGAGAGTATCATTTGTCTTGAAAAACTTCTCAAAGTGCCGTTCGGATTCGGCAAAAAATTGTAGGTCCCTTTGTATGTAAAAGAAATTAACACACCAGCATACATTGTTGAGAAGTTGGCCCTGGTTCACCTCGAGCTGTTGCGCCACTCTATTTATTTTTTTTATTTTTTTCTATTTCTCAAGGTTGGTCTTAGCGGTACTTGTTAGAGTGAATAGAAACTAAAATTAAACAGTTTAACAACTTGAAAGTGGTCAATTGGGACAGGATATCCAACGATTCGCCTAAGCAAATTGTTACCCTCCCACTAGTTTTTTGTAACATCGACCTCGTAAAGCAGGTGGAGCTCAGTACCTACTTTGTATGCAACAAACTTAGCTAACGCTTGTAGATACATATCTTTAATATTTGTCGTTTTTATATCAAATATAATAATAATGACATTTTTATATCAAATGTCATTATTATTCACAATATTTGTGAATTTTCGGGGCTATAAAATTGTTAAAGATCTAAAATGATAAAAGTGGGTACGATGGATGATGTGGGCGTTTCATTTTCATCGAATTTCTAGGTTTCCGCCATCCAAAATTGGAGTTACTACATCTCGTTTAACTTGAAAGAATATGAAGGGACCCCGCAGTTTTTGTATGAAATTTGGGTTTCACTCAATTTCTTTCAAGCCTAGTGTAAAACGTTGGTGATTGTCATGAAATGTCTTCCAGGGCACAAAAAAAAATTATGATAGGATCTCGAGATATCGGCTGACGAAGGTGGAGATTTTTTAAATGCTGAAAACCTAATTTGGCTTAGTAACATAAGTTTATATGCAAGTATATTCATATTTTTTTAGTGAACATATTTTTCTATTTTTTGTTCATAACACTTCGTGTGTTATGATTTGGTTAATCGAACCATAACTCAAAATCAATCAAATCTTCAAAATCTTCAAAATCTTCAGAATATGCGGGGCAGATGGGAAACTGCAAGTTGACTTGCCAGTGTCTCCAATTATAATTATTCTCGCTTCTTTGAAGGCACTGACCTGGGGTGTGTTTCAATTGAATCTGGCCCCATCGTACATCCAGGACAATAACATTGACGAGAGGGAAGCAGAATTCCAGGTAGATCGCGATCACGAAGAGGCACTTATTCGAGTTCGAATATTTTCCAGATATCGCAATGCTGTCAGACACCAGATGTGGATTGCTTTTGATTGTGATAGCTCGGAGAATAAAGGGCCCCCTATTCTGGGTACATATTGCATGTGTCAGTCTGGAGCGGAACACTCGGTACTTTTTGGAGGCGTGGCAGTTTTCTTTATGGTATGGTCGGGTATTTTGCGATCCGTCGTAGATAGATTTAAGCTTAACATTTACTTCGGGGTCCTTTGCTAAAGTCCGCCCACTTAATTGTGTTATATTTTTAAAAACTTGATATCTCTGAAAAATTCAGCTTAAGCTGAACAAGCTCGTCTGTAATTAACTTCTAAATACCCAAAGTAACACCGAATGTAAAAGTTTTTTTTACTTCATTCAATACAATATGCTGTATGTCAATTATTTGTATTGGTCACGCGTTTAAATATGGGCGTGGGCTGAAAATTTAAATTAATTTTTATACCCGACCCAGGGTATATTAAGTTTGATGTATAGTTTGCAACGCAGTGAAATAATCACCGTAGACCCCTAAGACCTTTTAGAGATATGAATGGGACCGACAGGAGAATCGATTAAGCCATGTCCGTCCGTCCGTATGTAAACAACTTTTAGGCCTTAAATTTTGAGGCAGAGAACTGAAATTTTGTGGGTTGGTTGGAAGTCCTTCAGATCAAGTTTAAAAATAAGCTGAATCCGCCCACAGACACGCCCACTACAGGCCTGTTTGTATCCATCTCTAATTAAAAAAAATACATATTGAAAATTTTAGCTATGTAACAATGGCGCAAGCGCAATCATTTTTAGTACGTAACATTGCCTTGTAATTGTCTTTAAGGTAGCAAAATAATTTTAGCTTTTTCATTGATCACGCCCACTTTTTAAGGGAATTTAGCTAAAATTGATTGTATTTCAATAAATATATATGAAATTTGACAAAAAATTATATGACAAAAGCTGTAGATATTAGCATTTTCTAACTTTTATGTATATATTGTATGTGCCTGTGCCCACTTTTGTGGGCGTGGCGTTAAAAAAAGTGATTTTTTTAGTTAAAAAGGCGGAGTTTTATGCCGAAATGTATGCCGCCACCTAGTATAAAGCGTTCAACAGTTATATTTTTATATCACGCCCATTTTTTGGAGGCGTGGCAGTTTTCTTTATGGTATGGTCGGGTATTTTGCGATCCGTCGTAGATAGATTGAAGCTTTTGCATACCCTTTGTTGCACTTTCCCACTTGTTTCTAATAATTAATTAATTAATAATTAATAATAATCTAATAATTAATAATAAATAATTATACCCGACCCAGGGTATATTAAGTTTGATGTATAGTTTGTAACGCAGTGAAATAATCACCGTAGACCCCTAAGACCTTTAAGAGATATGAATGGGACCGACAGGAGAATCGATTAAGCCATGTCCGTCCGTCCGTCCGCCCGTATGTAAACAACTTTTAGGCCTTAAATTTTAAGGCAGAGAGCTGAAATTTTGTGGGTTGGTTGGAAGTCCAGTCCTTCAGATCAAGTTTGAAAATAAGATGAATCCGCCCACAGACACGCCCACTACAGGCCTGTTTGTGCGACCATTTCTAATTTAAAAAAATACATTTTATAAATTTTAGCTATGTTACAATAGCGCTAGCGCATTCATTTTTGGTACATAACATTGCCTTATAATTGTCTTTAAGGTAGCCAAAAAATTTTAGCTTTTTCATTGACCACGCCCACTTTTTAAGGGATTTTAGCTTGATATGACTGTTTTTCAATCAATGTATATGAAATTTGACAAAAAATTATTTGACAAAAGCTATAGATATTAGCGTTTTCTAACTTTTATTTATATATTGTATGTGCCTCTGCCCACTTTTGTGGGTGTGGCGTTATAAAAAGTGATGTTTTTAGTTTAAAAGGCGGAGTCTTAGGCCGAAATGTATGCAACCACCTAGTATAAAGCATTCAACAGCTATATTTTTATATTCTGCCCACTTTTTGGAGGCGTGGCACTTTTCTTTTTGGTATGGTCGGGTATTTTGCAATCCGTCGTAGATGGATTGAAGCTTTTGCATACCCACTGTTGCACTTTCCCACTTGTTAATTCTAATTGCGATAACAACAAATATTAATGCTTAAAAAAACAGTTCTTCCTAAAAACGCTTTCTAAAAGTAGGCGGTGCTCAATGCTTTATGCTATGTAGGAACTTAGCAAATGGTTATATCTTTAATATTAGTTTAGTTTTTTTTCGATTTAGGATGAATTTTCCGAAAAATCAGGTTTTTCAAGATTTAGCTTTTTTAAAGTGGGCATGGTCGATGGTGTAGGCGGTCCAATTTTTGTTTCATTAAAGACTGGGCCATTATTGCTGTGCACAAAAATTTGAGGTTGTCTGACATCCAAGTCAATTTTGGACGTGGCTGCGGACGGATCGTGTCAATTTTCATACTTTGTCGGTAAAAAATTAAGAACGAAAATACACTCCAAGTTTCAGCTTCCTAGTTTAATTTTAAAGACTTAAGAACTTCACACATACAACAGACGGACATGGATTTATCGATTCACCTGTCGGTCTCAATCACATCTCTAAAACGTCTTAGGGGTCGGTTATAATTTCACCGCGCTTGAAACTATGCATTAAAATTCATATGCCCTATTTCTCGCGACATCTTTACATTGTTATGTCAAACAAGACTGGCATGAACTTGTGATTGCGAACGTAACAGTGTCAAGAAACCGCGCCCTCCGACAAGCTGTGGATGGCTACCAGCATGCCAGCGACGACACTAGGGCAAATAAACGTCCCATTACAAGATATGCATTAAAATTAATATACCCTCGGTCGGGTATAAAAATAGCATTAAATAACTTTTTTGAAGCTCGCTACAGACGCAGTGTTCCAATTACTAGCTTGTTTTACCAAATTCTATCTCGCTACGATTCGCGGCGCCGCCGCCGTTCAAAAAGTCAGGTTAAACAAAACAGGACGGATAGGCGGATGGTAAAATGTTAATTGTAAATACAATATTAATGTTTTAGTTTGCATGAACCAAACTTATAAAATGAATTATGTATGTATGTTCAATAACCTTTAATTTTTTGGCTTAAAGCTTATTGTAAAAGATGCAATAAAAATAAATAAATATAAAATGGGGTTGGTGATATCAACAATAGGTTGGTACCATCAGCAATCCCTTTTCCATTTTTATATGGACCGTTTGAAATCAGGAACTAAGGCATAACTCTGAATTCTTAACCACACGGTGCAAATTCTTATGTTTGGATTTTGGAATTTCTAACTTCACCTCATAATAGAAACAGGTCAGAAGAAATGTGATGAAAATTAAAAAAAAAAACACTTTTCCCAAAAATTCGTGCACTTGACAAAAAAAAAGCAAAGCTGATGTGCACAAGTAAGTTATAGGTATACCTACCTACCAACTTAGGAAAAAATCTAAGAAATGTGTAAACTTTCTTAATGGCCCTCTAAGATTTTCTGATGAATTAAATGTCACTGAAGCACTTGCCTCTGCGAGACCTCTTTAGATACATTCTTAACCACACAGAGATAATATAGTTGACAAATCTTCATTCAAATTCAACTCAATAATCAACTCATAAAAAAATGGGTCAAAAGAAATGTGACGAAAAAGAACATACATACCATACATACCTAAAAAATAGTGAGGTCAACAAGAAATAAACCACAGTTGCTTTGCACGTGTAAGTTATAAGTGCCACATCAAGCTCTTGAGTGTGGCAGAGTCAAAGTTGGAAGTTTTTCCAATAGCTTTCGAGCTCGTTCTTGTTGAACAGATAAAAATTCGATTTTTTTTTAATCGGAGCGCGAGTCAGGCAATTTATATGGTGATTATCACAACCACAGTGGCACCGCCACGTGAGAGTGGATAATTCTTATTATGTTAAATAAATAAAAATAAGTAGAGTGGCGCAACAGCTCGAGGTGAACCCGGGTTAACTTCTCAACAATGTGTGCTGTGTGTGTTTATTATCTTCAATTTTTTGTCGAACCCGAACGGAAGTTAGAGAAATTTTTCAAGATAAATGATACTCTCGGAGGGTTTGTCAGACACTCGCGGAGGTGGGAACCGTGAAAAGAACGAGCCGTTTTGCATGTGCCTTAAACAAAATGCGTAACCAGAAGATAAAAAAAACAATATGAAATTTAGGAGAGGCTTTCATGACAAGTAGTGGAGTCTGACAAGTGTGTATCTAGTGCAAAAGCGCGGCAAATTGTCCTTAAGTCGAATGTGGATTAAAATTTTTGCATACACCGTTGCACATTTTTGCTAGTTTTTCTTATAGCCTATTCTGTAGGAGTATATTAAGTTACCTAGACAATACTTAGCATAGACAAATAATCACGATAGACCTTCAAGACCTTTAAGTTTGATTTGCTTTAAGAACAAGATCCATTTTCTATTGAAACAAAGCGTTAGTACGCTTTACGTACAGATTCATGGACTATAAACCAGAAGGAGTTTGGCTCGAAATTTCGCTAAGGCTCTTTGGCTCTTTGTACCTACGTACGCTTTGAACATATTTCTAATAATTTCAACACTTAAAGAGTAGTTAAGGAAGAACGTATAGTCGATAACATAGTCTAGTCTAAGAAAAAAAAAACTGAAACCATACAACGCAACACGGGGAGTCATTAGCGACTGCTGCGTTTGTATGTTCAAACACCGACCATATAGTCCAGCGAATTCTTCAATGTGAATTTTACGAAGTCAGGATCAGGGCCTCAGGAGTGGTTTCGGCTATGGGATTTGTGATAGGCGATGTCATAAATCATAGAAATGTCCGCGTTAACTGTGAACAAAGCAATTTCTTATGACAGCTCGTCTTGAGCTTCACTTGAATCACTATCAAAATCAGCTGTTTGACAGTTTTTAAACTTTCAGATTCATTGACTTCATTGCATAAACCCAGGAAGAATTTCTGTATTCAAATATAATAAAAGAGCTCAGCGATTGCATCACAAACAAGCCTAAAATATGCAATTATTTTTTTGTAATCATGTTTCGCAGAACGATTATTTGGTTTAATCAAATTGATTATCACAAATTGTGGTGAAAATCACAGACCAACTTAGCCGATTCCACGCCAGAATTAACATAACATTTGGTTTGGCGATAGCTGCCAAGCTCTTTTGTTACTCTGCGATTCCAAATACGCTGCTTCCAATTCGGACCAAGTGCTCTGGCATCCGTGATGGCGTAGTCCTTAAAACGGAGGTTCGGTCTTGCTGGTCGTCTTGAACCTGGGGGCTTAGATTCGAATACCCCTTTGGCGTTGTTGTCCATTCTCTCGATGTGACCAAGCCAATATGGTCTTCGTGTTTCGGCTTTTTGAACTTCATCCACTTCTTGGTACAGCGGTCAGAAATAGCAGTTGTGTCTTCTTCTCCATTCGCCCTCCTCGCACATAGGACCATAAAATGGCCGAACATGACTTCTCATTCTCTGTTTGTCGTCCATCATTCGGCGGTATAAAGCAGAACCGGCAGAAAAAGGGTTTTATAAAGCTTATACTTTGTCTTTATAAGAGCTTTGAACCCATTTATTTTGCCATACCGAAATAGCATGGATTTCTAGGGTTTTTTCATGTTAACTACCTCAAAGTTGTTGCTACCAAAAGTGATGTTTTGTCCTAAGCGGTGGACAGATGTTTTTCTATGTCCACATAACATGTAATTCTTATCCTCGTTTACTTTAAAGATTGAAAAGAAAATGCCAACATTGACTTGGACGACAAAAGGACTGAGCATTGTCTTGTCCGTTTTCTATACAGGTTGTGTATTCTTATGTTTATTTTATTTTTATACCCTATGCTACAGGAATGGAGTATATTAAGAGGGGAGTCTACATAGAATGATGATTTTAGAGGCATTTTTTTCCGCATTTCACTCGCAAACGGTGGTACTTTTTCCCCAAGATTTTTTGGCTGTGGGTAGAGAATTTCCAAAATTCCGAAATGAACGAAACAGGTTTTTGAAAAAGGGCTTTGGTTCCGTGTACAAAGGCCACAAACTTTGGCAATTTATTGCGCACTTTACAGCGAAGTTATCGACTTTTTTAGATTTTTTAAATTTTTATAGGATACTACATATATTTTTATCCGAAATAAACTAGCCACATTTTCGATTTTCCGCCCAGGTATATTTTAAATTAAATTTAATATAAACTGCTATTAAAAATTCTATACAATTTTCATACAAAATAGTTCCCCAAAAATTCAATATCATGTGTTGGCACTGTTTTAAAAAAATCAAATTTAAGCTTTTATATGAAAGCTCTTCTTACGCTCTTTAAATGAGAGCAAATTCTGATAAATAATGTCGCAAAACAAAAACCGAAAGCCTTGTTAGGTTCCCAGTGAGGAAAGTTTGTTATTTTTGTCGTCCTGATAACGAATTGAAAGAAACAGAACAGACTAAGAATTTGCGTAGAAATATATTTGGATTATTGTGTTTGTATTGAAAAGGTTTATATGTGTTTAATTATTTTAATTTTACTAAAGAGTAGCTACATGTTTTGCTTTGAAGTCAAACAACAGAATCGATGTTTTGATAATAATTGTTTATACGCTTTTAAAAAGTAACGGTCAAGTCGCTCTCTTCATGTATCTTCCTAAGACTATTTAACATGTCAATAAATTCAAGATCTGGGTTTAATTTATTTTGCAGAGTTGATTCTATTCAATGGAGCACCTAGACGCAAAGGAAACTAGTGTTTTACCCTACCATGCAGACACCATGTGACATGATAGTCGCAATTACAAAACGTCAGCGTTTACCGCTTTTCTTTATTTAATGCCTGAAATTAAGCATTTTAGATATTGAACTGGTCGAATAATATTTTCAGTGTAAATTCAGTTTTGCAAATATCAGTGAATAACTTTGTTGGTAGAGGAGATGTATTATATGTATACGAGACTTCTTACGAGCAACTTGTTCGTGACAAGGACCTCTTTCTTTAAGATTATGCTCTTCAGTGCAACGCAACAGTGCGTTGCACTGAATCACCTGTTTTTGTTGAAAGCTACATTACTTTTTTGTTCAAAGTAGCCTAGATTACAATTTTATTAACCTAAATATATATTTTTTCATTCTTAAAGTCTGTTTCGCTTTCTTCAGTTGATGAAATTCTTCCATAAGCAAAAAAAAATGTGTTTCATTTTTCTCACAATATTAAATATTTTTTGTCTTAATTTAATCTTTAAAATAACTAAAAGTGTTTGTTATTTTTGAGCCTTTTAATCTAAATATTTAAATTTAAAAATATTGCTTTGTACCTACTAGTGTAGCATAAATTGTAAGGGGGCTCCACCCATCATGCACAAAAGAAGACGTTGTAAAAGACGTAAAAAATAAAGGCCTTAAAATTATTGATGCCGTCAATATCATTAAAAAGGAAAAGCAACGCATGGAAGGAGAAAGAGACACTGTGATCAGACGCGGCCTTCCAATTTTTATGCTCTCCTTTGAAAGAACTGAGAGCATAAACGATATTTATAAAATAAAAATGATACTTAACATCAGCGTTAAAATCGAACCCATGCGAAAGGGCAATAGACTGATACCACAGTGTAAGCGATGCCAAGAATTCAGGCACACAAGTGCCTACTGCCAAAAAGAACCACAATGCGTGAAATGTGCCGGAAAACACCTGTCAACAGAGTGCAAAGTTGACATAAAGGCTCCAGCAGTTTGCGCCAATTGCCACGGAAACCACCCCGCGAACTATCGAGGATGCGAAGTAGCCATAGAGCTGCAAAAGGGACGAGAACCTCTTAAGGAAAATACTAGAGGTCAGAATCAAAGCCTAGGACGCCCAAAACCTGCTGAAACTCCTAAGCCAAAGACTCCAAAGACGCCAAAGCCGATCAAAAGTGGAAGATTGGCAAAGGAGGCGTCGACAAAAGGCGTAAAAGCTCCACAAAAGAGCGGCGCCAGTTCAAGTGCAGCGGAGAAACCACCACTGGTCGGACCGAAATCATACGCACAGGTTGCGGCAAACGAAAACAAGGCAAGATCGCCCACAACAGATGCAGTGTCTCAGATCCTCGCTGTAATCTTGGAGAAACTTGAGGATCAGACTAAAATCAACAAAGTTATATTTGACAAACTGAGCAAGCTCGAGTTTAAGCCTCGAAAAAATTACAAGAGAACATGAATATGAAACAGTTATTTAAAATACTAACATGGAATGCAAACGGCCTTCTGAATAAAATAGACGAACTAGAAGTATTTCTACGGAAAAACAATATTGATATTTGCATGATTACGGAAACTCACCTTAAAAACGGGTCTACACCCAAACTTAAAGGTTACAATGACTATCACGCACATCACCCTTCGCAAAATTCGAGAGGAGGATCCTCCCTCTACATTAAGAACTGCATAAAGCACTTCAAGAACACAGAAGTTGAGCTAGACTCTATGCAGATCAGTTCAGTTTCTGTAAAAATTGACTGCTTAGATTATAACATTGCATCTTGTTATTTCCCGCCAGGATATAGACTGGTGGAAGACGATCTTGATCGTATGTATGACTTCATTGGGTCCAATTTTATCATTGGGGGTGACTTTAACGCGAAGCATACTTTTTGGGGCTCACGATGCAATTCAACAAGAGGCAGATTACTGTACAAAAATAGTATGAAGCGTGGGGTGGACTTTTTCTCCACGGGTAAGCCAAAATATTGGCCAACCGATAGGAATAAAAAGCCTGACCTTGTCGATTTTTTCATCGCTTAAGGGTACCCCAAATACCTTACGCGAATTGAAGAGTGTTATGATCTTTGCTCAGACCACTCAGGAGTTATCTTGAAGATGGGTGGAAGACTGGCGAAAATAGAAAGAGCTCCTAGATTAGCTAGCAAAAACATGAACTGGGACGCTTTCAGAAAGGACTGTAAGGAGGGTGTTGGCTTGAATGTGCCATTGAAAACTCCTTTCGAGTTAGAAACCGCAGTTGACAAATTCATTGAAGCAATTCAGAGCGCTGCTTGGAACAACAATTCGTCCCAAAAGAACGCAGTTAGCACCGACGGGCATGTACGTAAAACATATCCGCTCGAAATCGAAGAATTGATTCGTGAAAAGAGAAGAGCGCGTAGGAGATGGCAAGGCACGAGGGCCCCCCCAGACAAAACCCTATTGAACCACCTCTCTAACAAACTGAAAGGAATGTTGCAAGATCTTACAAATCGTGAGACCACTGAATACCTTGAAGGCTTGTCGGCGGATAGGAGCTCAAACTACTCGCTGTGCAAAGCAGTTAAGTCTATCAAGAAACCTATAATCCACTCGGCACCAATAAAAAAAGCTAACGGCGAATGGGCAAGAGAAGACAAAGAGAAAGCGAATTTGTTTGCTGAACATTTAGATATAAAGGGTGATTTTCTAGCTGATTTGGTTTTGGCAACACTGGTTTTGACAGCTGACGTGTGTTAAGTACCTTGTGTCACTGTCAAACAGCTTCAGTTTGGTTTGCAATTTAACCATGGATCGTCTTACAAATGAACAACGCTTGCAAATTATTGAATTTTACTATCAAAATTCGTGCTCGGTTCGAAATGTTCATCGCGCGCTGCTTCCATTTTATGGTCGGCATTCTCGACCTTCTGAGCATTTCACGTTTCGGGCCGGTCAATTGGCAGGCTAGATCGTACAATTTGACACCATTAGATAATTTTTTGTGGGGGTATGTCAAGGCTAATGTCTATAGGGACAAGCCCGCTTCGATTGACGCACTGGAAGCCAACATCCATGCATTCATTCGTGAGATACCGGCCGATATGTGTGAAAGAGTATGCCAAAATTGGACTCAGCGGATGGGCTACCTGAGACGCAGCCGCGGTCAACATTTGCATGAAATTATCTTTAAACATTAAATTGCAAGGTTCAAACTATCGATTCAAATAAATATTTCATTAATTTTTTCGAATTTTTTGTGTTTTTTTTTTAAAAAAAGTTCTCAACCTCTTAAGAAATCACCCGTTATAACACCACCGAAGATCAATTATTTTATAATCAATTTATGGTTCCTGAAATTCTTGATCCTCGAGTGAAAAGAGGATTGCCCATACGTGGATCTCAGAATTCACAAAGTAAATGAGTCATTGTATCTATATATAGAGCATATATTTATTTTCATTTTTACTTTTAATGTAGACCACTGTCTAACCAACTTAACGAGTACCTTTCCAATTATCTAACCATCCGATGCAGCAAAACTTTTTTTTAAATGTACATAGTAATTATAACGTATCATAAAAATTTTTCCTTACAATAATTGTTTATATTGCTATTTACTTTAAATTATGCCATAGCGCCAAAAAAATATCTATATAAACCTTTAATAGGTTATATTTTTTAATTTTAACAAATCAACGGATTCAAGCTAAGATTGCTTATGTTTGCATGGATGTTTTAAGTAAATATAACTTCCAACTATATTGGATAAGTTGGGGAAAGCTCAATATTTTACGAAATTAGATTTAGCAAAAGAGTACCACCAGATTTTGGTAGCCGAAAAAGACCTAGAAAAAACGGCATTTGTAACACCATCTGGACTTTAGGAATATGTGCGGATGCCATTCGGTTTAAAGAATGCTCCAGCTACATTCCAACGTCTGATTAATGAAATATCGAGGGATTACATAAACAAGATACGTGTAGTTTACCTTGACGATATTCTTATTTTATCAGCTACGCTACGGGAACATCTAAATTCATTGAAACTAACTTTCAAAAAATTAAGTGAACATAATTTGAAGATACAACCTGATAAATGTTGTTTCATGGAAAAAGAGACGAATTTTCTAGGGCATATTCTGAGAGTAGGCATAAAATAGAGAGTATACTGCAAATAGAATTACCAAAAACAGAAAGACAGCTTAAAGGCTCTTTAGTAATGACAGTGTTCTATAGAAAGGTTATCAGAGATTATGCCAAAATAGCATACCCTCTTATAAAATATTTGAAAAAAGATGTAAAAATTAACAGAAACGACCCGCAGTATATCGAAGCGTTTGAGAATCTCAAACTTTTGCTAGTATCTCATCCCATTTTAAAGTATCCAAATTATGAGAAAGAATTTACAGTTACAACGGATGCTAGTGATTATGCGATCGGAGCAGTTCTTTCACAAGACGGTCATCCGATATGTTATGTATCCAGAACTTTGAACAATCAAGAGAAAAATTACAGTGTTACTGATAAAGAGTTCTTAGCTATAATTTTTTCGGTAGATAATTATAGGCATCACTTATATGGTAGAAAGTTTAAGATCGTCACTGATCATTTACCAATAAAATATCTGAATTCTAAATATAAAGTTAAAGAATAATCTCAAAAGGTGGGTTTCTACCAAAGGTGGGTTCTTAGAATGCAGCAATATAATTATGAAATTGAGTGTCTTAAAGGAAAGGAGTGGCCGATTGACTAAGTAGATTGGAAAGTAGTCCTCAAATTAATCTAGAAAACAGCAGTGAATCCGATATGAACCTGTCTGATACAATGCATTCAGTAGATGAACAATTACAAGACCACATATTTATAAAGGAGGAGATAGTTAATAAATACAGAGCTCAAATAATTTTAACTTATTGTCCGGAAAAAGAGATAGAGGTATAACATGGAAGGACCATCATAGAGATCAATCCACAAAGTGAGGAAATAACTATTAAAGATATATTAAAACGATATATAACAAAAGGACGTATAGGTATATATTCAGAAGTAGATGACAGAGAATATAACAAAATACAGCAGTATATAATAGAACTTTTTTCGAACGATCCAAAAATTAAATTTAAAAAAGCAACAAAAAGAGCTCAAGAAATAGAAACTGAAGAGGAATGCCACAAACAAATTTCTTTATATCATTCAAAAGAATCATTAAAAAAGCGGAATAAATGAAACTTATCGAACACTAAAAGATAAAATATATTTTCCGAAATTGCAGGAACATATACAACTATTTATTAATAACTGTGGGAATAACTCTTTAATGTAACAGAAACTCCAACTGAGAAAAATGAGATTTTACACATAGATGTTTTCCATTACAAAGAGAGAACCTTCGTTACGGTAATTGACAAGCTAACAAAATTTGCCGTTGCATACTTAATCAATGATAGAAACTGGGTTAAAAAGATGGCGATAATAGAAGCCTATTTAGCTTCGTTTGATACACTAAGAAAGATTATTATGGATAACGAGTTTAAATCTGAACAAGTTGTCAGATATTTACAAGAACAACAAGTAGAAGTACATTGGACAAAGCCTAATAGTCATACAGGGAATGCAGATGTCGAAAGACTACATTGGACCCTTATAAAAAAGATTCAAGCAATAGAAGAAGATATATCGTTGGAACAAATGTTACAGAAAGCTACAGGAAATTATAATGAAAGGGACCACTCAACAATCGAAATGACCCCAAGTCAAGCTAGAAATACTTCAAATATAACAGCCTTAGTAGAAAAGGTTAAAATGAAAAAAATTAAGAACATACAAAGACTCAATAGGAATAGAGAAGATTATGTGGAAGGGAGAAAAGAAGGATATATTAAAAATTACAAAAGAGTCAAACATAAAGATGAACCATATTTTAGAAAATTTCCACTAAAAAACGTTCATATATCAAATATTAAACGACCTCCTAAATTTTCAGGTCATAATAATGTTTCTAATGATGATGAGGATAGTCCCAGTCCAGGGACTTCTTCAGGTATATCCAATACGAGAAGAGAACGGGTATGTCAAGCTAAGAGTTAAGGAAGTCGAAATAGCGAATGAGACAGACACAATACTCTACATTATATATCCACTGGAAATGATTCAAATTTTAGATCAGTTAGAAGTCAACACATTTAAAATTAGAAGACTCAATACCACTTTACTCAGAAATCAATTTAGTACGTAGTAAACTAAGAACAATAAGTAAAGCAAATAGACAAAAGCGAGGCTTATTAAATTTTGTAGGCAGAGCTCAAAGTTGGCTATTCGGAACAACGGATGACACTGATCGTCGAGAAATAACCGATCTCTTACAGGTCATAGACTTTAATAATCATAGGGCTATAGACAATCTTAATAAGCAAATTAAAATAAACGAGCATTATAACAGAACATTATATGACTTAAAGACACGTGATAGAAAGCGATAGGATTAAGATTTTAGAATCGTACAACTCTACAAGCAGCATAGTTAAGGAATTAAACTACAAAGTTTTATTTTTAGATCAAGAGACCAAGCTTAGATATTTTGAAAATAAAGTAATCCAAATACTCCACAACATTATGGCAACTAAAAATTAACTCATACATCCAAGTATGTTAACGATGCAAGAGTTAGACGCTTACAAAATAGATTTTTATAAATTGAAACTCTTAAAAGCTGGAGTAATGGAGTATAAAGATGATTGCTTAATTTTTGCAATAAAAATACCAGTTAAATATATATTAGCAGAGGTACAATTAATTAAACCAATTCCTAATCAAAATGGCTTGCAAATCGATAGTGCAGGGGAATTGATAGTTGAAATAAATAAAGATATATATAAATACAATGAGAAAGCTATGTTAAAAGATCTATAAAAAGCTATAAAAAGTAAAAACGAAATGGGCATACCGGCCCTAGTGGGCGAGGTATCAATTCAAAAAGTAAACCTTCAAATGCAATTCATTCAATATTTTTGTATTAAAATTTAAATAGAAATTCAAAATATATTATGCAGAAAATACTTGTTTCTACTACATTTGGTTCATACAAAATTTTGAGCCACGTCCACATTTAGAGGCAGAATTGAAAAAAAAAAACCAATAAATTTCTAGAAAAACATGGATTTCGACTGCTTTTTAGCTTTCCTAAGGAAAAAATAAGAAAGAAAATTTAGCACATAAAGTACACCAAACACTTTTTAGATTACGTAAATACAAAGTTTTTGGCCATGCCTACCTTTAAAGGTCAATTTCACAAATTATTGAATTTGAACTAAAAAATTAAATTTTTGCGTACATTTGGATATTTCTATGCTAATATTGATTGCGCAAAGTTGGATATTTCTATGCTAATATTGATTTTTGGTTAGGAGATGAAAATGCCACGCCCCTTTAAAAAAAAATTAAACAGAAACTTATAAGAAATTTTTTTTTATTGAAAATGAATGCCCCCTTTGGGTAGGGGTTAGGATATACCCGAGGTAAGGCATGCCTGTCGTAAAAGGCGACTAAAATCCACCCTCCGTATGCCGAGCGCGTAGCGCATACAAACCATGCAATGAACGGAAGTAATCCCCCAGGTGGTAATACCCCAGGAGAGCCATTTATTGCTATCAAATTCCTTTATGAAGAAACCAAGGGTACCTCGTTCACCACCACCTAGATCCATCATCTCCGGGAGAGGAAGTCCGCCGGTTAATCGGGACTCAGCGAAAATGAAATGCTAAACTTAAAGATATGGAACGTCTCTACCATGAGCTCAAAAATGAAGTTGATTCGTTACGAAAAGAAAACGAGGCTCTAAGGAATCCACATGATACTACAAAACGTGAGGACACGCCGAAGCGTCAAAGCGAATACGTGACAGACGAAGAAGATCTTGCACGTGAAACTAATCCGGTTCTTAAGAAAAGATCTACCAAGAAACGAAAAATCGGGTCTTCGCCAGTAGTTGAGACCGTATATACACAAGATGAAACACCAACCGTGACAAAAAAAAAAGCGACAACGAAAATTGTAGAAAAAATTCGCCAACCGCCCGCAATAAATGTCGTTGGGGTTGCGGACTGCGGAAAGCTGCGAAATATCTTAAAATTACTCTGGGGACGAAGTATAATTTAAATTCTCTTCGAAATAATGTATGGAAAGTCAAAGTCAAGGACTCTGACTGATGCCTATCGCGCACTTTCGCAAAAATTAAATAACGAGAATGTACAATGGTATACTTACGAAAACAGATTCGAGACGCCGCTTCGGGTTTTCGCTAGGGGACTTCACCCAACCTGCACGAAGGAAGAAATTGTTGAAGATGTTCAAGCCCAAGGCTTTAAAATTCTTAATGCCGTGAACATACTTAAGAAAGAAAAACAACGTACGGACGGAGAAAAAGGCACGGTGGTCAAGCGCGGTCCTATTTTCATGCTGACGTTCGATGGGATTGAAAACATAAACGAAATTAATAAAATAAAACGATCCAAAATATCACGGTAAAAATTGAGCCCAAGCGAAAGGGCAACAGACAGGGCTTGGCGATGTCAAGGCTTCCGACATACTCAAGCGTACTGCCAAAAAGAACTGCGAAGTGTCAAATGTGCCGGTGGAAATCTTTCAAAAGATTGCAACGTAAGCAGTCAGGCCCCAGCGACTTGCGCCAATTGTAATGGAAGTCACCCAGCGAGCTACCGAGGTTGCGAAATTGCAATAGAACTACAAAAACGTCACGAAACTGTAAAGCAACATACTGTTGATAGGGTCACAACCCCAAAACGTTCTACAGCTGGCAAGCCGAAAACTCCAAAATCGGTCAGAAATACGAGATTGACAAGGAAAATAACACAAACTCCGCAAGAAAACGTCGCTGGTCCAAGTATAAAGGGAAAATCATCACTCATCGGCCCAATATCGTACGCTGAAGTCGCGTCACACAAAAGCAAACCTCCAGAACCTGCCACAACAGATTCGGTATCTCAAATATTATTTATGATATTGGAAAAGCTTGAGCAACAAACTAAAGCTAATCAAGTATTATTTCACAAACTGAGCGAGCTAGAGTTTAAACCTAGCAAAATGAATAACAAATCATGAATATGAAGCTTTTTAACATACTTACATGGAATGCAAATGGTCTTTTAAAGAAAATCGACAAACTAGAGGTATTTCTATGGAAGAAAAATATTGGCATATGCCTGATTTCGGAAACACACTTTTAGAAGGGATCCGGACCCAAAATTAGAGGTTACATCGGCTATCACGCGCATCATCCATCAGAAAATTCAAGAGGCGGATCCTCTCTCTACAACAAACACTGCATTAAGCATTACAAAAAGATTTTGCATGACCCGAGATGCAAAACTTAAGTGGAAGCCACACGTTAAAAAGAAACGCGACGAACTTGAAATCAAGCTACGAGAACTGAATTGGCTTATCGAACGTTATTCGAAACTAAGCATATATAACAAACTGCTATTGTATAAGCAAGTGCTAAAACCATCTTGGACGTACGGTATACAACTGTATACAATGTTGGGGTTGTACCAAACCAAACAACATATCTATTTTAGAAACTTAAGACGCTAAGAGCAATCGTAAATGCTCCATGGTATATAAGAAATAGCGATTTACATCGAGATCTAGGCAACCGTGACCTACGAGGTAAGAAACTTTGCTCGCAAACTTCACACTCGCCTTCACGGCCATTGCAACCACGAAATAATCTGAACTCTGGATCAGACAAATCTTGCATCCACGGGAAAAAATTGAGAATGATGCATGAATGGTAACCGGACAGGGATGGAAAACAAGCAAATTTACAAATGGAAGGGAGATAAGAATAGGAAGCAGAATAGGAATGGAAAGGAGAATAAGAATAAGGTATACCGCGGTCCGTTGCAGACGGCCCGAAGCTAGTACATACGCACTGTTGCACTTACTGTGCAGTGGTTTATTTATTTTCATTCCACTCCACAAAACTTTACAAATATGGCAAAATTTCCTGAATTATTTATTTCAGTTGTCAAATGCTTTTTATTTGTCTGTGTCAAAAATGTGCCAACCGTGTAAACGGACAATTTTCAGCCTGACAATTGGGAAAAATAACAAACTGGTTCATCAGTATTTTTGCCAATACCTTTCTCTTCTAAATATTCGTTGTTTGTGGTGAAGCTTATTTTTTGAGGAAAAGAACTAATATGTAAAGCGAACATTTAGAGCGCAACACAAAAACACGTTTTTTAGTGTATAAACATGCAACGAGACTTGGTGTCTATTCCAACAACTTCTGCAGGAGCTGCTTCGATGAGGAGTAAGAAGAGACCACTCTCCACCTTGTCTGTTCATACCCCGCACTCTCTAAGAACCGAAATCTTAACTTTGGAGCTTTTTCTTATAATGATCTTTAGCGATCTTAAGCTAAACACCACCAAGCCAGAACGACTCTCGCACTTCTCAAAAACTGAAGAGAAAAAAAGGGGTCGCAGTCCACTAAATGCAGGAATTGTCAATCACAAATCTAAATATGGTTTCCTGCTACAGTTGATTCTACCAAACACTTCACTACTGCTGACTCAGCAGCTCTTTCTTTTAGAATATAATGGACGTGCGAGCAACTCCACTTACATCAAACACAAAGTCCAAAAGTTTATCTTCTCAGCATTATGATATATGAATTTAAAGTGAAAATATAGTATAGGCTTGATAGAAGAATAGGTACACATACCATACATATTCGACGAACTAACATTATTAATATTATATACACACAGATACATATAAATATACAATACACATGCATAAACATATATTAAAGTCAAAAGTATATTGACAATAATTTATTTTTCATTTAAAGACTTTCTTATAAGCTCCAGTGCCCACATTGCTCAATCGGAAACAGTTTTCATTCTTGTATTAACAAAATGTTAAGTATATACGTAATATTATTTAAATTTAACATACCTACCTCGATTGATATTTTTGTTGCTGCCAAGTATAGTAAAACGTCCGTCGAGTGTTCATATTGTTTGGCTCTGTAAACAACGGCAAGAAGGGCTCTTCAGTGATGTTGGAGTAATCATCTTCACCTATAACCTTGACAGCTTTTTGACCACAAAATTGTTATGGTCAAAATCAAGGAAAAATATTTAAAGATAATGAAAATATTATGTTAGGCGTGAGTTTGAGTTTGGGCTTTCAATGTGAGTTAAAATGTATCGGTTCCATTCTTTAAATTAAGTAAAATGGAACAAGATGCAAAAGAAAAAGCCAACAATTAAATGAGTGTTAGCGTTCGTATGTAACGAACTTACAGCCTATTTACTTACCCTGTCTGTAACATAAAATTAAAAAGTTAGTTGGCCGTAGCGTCCTTCCGTCCGGGTGTCGGTAGTTCTTAGGCCTTAAATTTTGAGCTAGGAACTTGAATCTAGATATCCGTTCTTTCTAGGTCCCAAAGCAGTAGAAGTGTAATCAGTTTTGAAATCCGCCCGCGGACACGGCCACTGTACTTAATAGCATGAACAATCAACGTTGTCCTAGGAAGCTTAAATTTGGTTTGCGATATTATATATTATTGGTTTGAAAAAAAAAAGGAAAACCGCCCCCATGTGGGCTTGCTCTGGCCATATTTAATTTGCATTCTAATAATCGGTTTTTATTTAAAATATTTGCTTTAAATCCAAAAAACTTACACTATAAAATGTTCATGAATCTTTCCACGACCACTTTAGGGAGCGTTTTTAAGTTTGCACCAAATTTTTTTTATAAAAATACAATCAAAATGTGTATAGCACTTCTGATTAAAAAAATGAACAAAACAAGTGCGTAAGTGCAAGAGTTCGTCTGTGACAAACTTCTATATATCCGACCCTATATACCGTGTAACACCAAATCTTGAAATTTTTTGGCCCGAATTCAAATTTAATTTGCATAGGGCGCGCTTCCAAAATGGGTAATCTGCTAAAAATTAAAATCAATTAATTGTAATTTCTTTAGAATCATGGGAAAATACGGTAAAAGCGAAAAATTATTTCAGGAAAAAACCGTTTTTTCCTAAATACGCCCCTAAAAGTGGGCGGAGCTCAAAACTTTGTATGAAGCAAAAGTTGTCATACAGCTTAGACACAGCTAATATTCATAGACAATTTTCCTTCTGTGTTAATTTAGACCCGAGTCTAAGCATAGTTTTGGAAGCTCTGTGAACAGAAATACTCTTAAAGGAGTGATTCTCTGAGTCAGAAAATTCTCTGAGTCTTGTGTCAGAAAATGACATTGCAATAAAATTTTCATATGCTCGCCTCCTTTCTTCAGTAAAACATCCTCAAAAGGCTGAGTGACTAAAAAACAGAAAAAAATTTTTTGGTATGTCCATATTGCGGATTCTTGATATTTCTTTGTGCTACAAACATTTCCGAAATACTTCTGTATCCGAGAATGCTTAATATTTTTTAATGTTTATTTTTTTCTTGGTATTGGCAGAGCAAAACACAGCTTAAACATACCTCTTGCCGTGACTAACGTTAGACCTGAGTTTTTCATTTAGAAGTGGGTTTAATTTGTCTTTGAATAGCTTAAAATCCAGTTTAGCTAAGTAACAGCATGACAAGAGCTTATCAAACATCTATGAAAAGCGCCCGGACCGTATTCATATACGTTCTATAAACCCGAGTCTCAGTAATCTTAGGTCTAAAGTTATCAAACAGCTTAGATACAACTAATATTCATAGACAACTTTCCTTCTGAGTTTATTTAGATCCGAGTCTAAGCACACTTTTGAAAGCCTTGTAAACAGAAATACTCTTAAATGAGCGATTCTCTGAGAGAATTGTGTCAAAATGACATTTTAATCAAATTTTCATACGCTCGCCGAGTTTTTTTTTTCATTAAGAAGTGGGTTTAATTGGTCTATGAATAGCTTAAACTCTAGTTTAGCTAAAAAACTGAGCTGGCAACAGGCAACAGAAAAAAGTGAGCATAAGGTACACGATTGAAACCTTTCTTAAAATAAAAAATAAGTTGAACGATGAATAAATATGCCCGTCTGCCACTTCTCCACCGTGGTTTAAGGCGGGGGCGGGGGGTCAAAGTCGTCGAATTTTACTAAAAAAAAGCGATAAGGTACATGGATAATAACTACAGGAAAATATTATACTGGTCCTAAAAAATAGCAAAAATATGTTGACAGACAGTTTTCCAGGGGCGAAACTGCCGGCAGACGGCGCCAAAGGGGCGCCAAATTAAAAAATAAATAAACCAGTGGGAGGGCTACAATCCGCTTAGGCGAATCGTTGGACACCCCATCCCAATTGACCACTGTCAAGCTCCGAATTGTGTCATAAATTTTGGTTGTTAAATTTCAGTTTCATTTAACTTCAATTGTATTTAGAATTTCTCAGTTAAGAATCTTCTCAATAAGAAAGGGGCGTGGCATCCACCCCTTCTCAATAACGTGTTGATCGTATTTTCGTTTATATTTTTTATCAGAAGTGGTATACAAACACGTGTTGATTACGCTGGTATCGTACAGTAAAAACAGTACTAAGCTTCTTAACATTCAAAAATACGCTAGCTCTAACGGATTTCGATGAGGAGATGCTTCTTCACGTTCGCAAAAGAATCGTGTAACGTTCTTCATCGGTTCTACTCCTCAAGTCTTTTTCCAAGTATATGGAAAACAGCATTTATCTTACTCAGCCATTCTCTTGGGCCTCAAATCACCTACCAATAAGAGGTATTTTGTGTTAAAATACCTTTAAAAGTGGGCCCGGTCAAGTCCAAACTTTTTCCGCTACCTCAAAGACAATTACAAAGCAATATCACATAAAAAAAAATAGTTTTTCAAAGTGTTGGAGGCCATAACTTTTGAACGGCTTATTGCTCAAAATCAATATTGAACACACGTATAACGCAACTCGCATTTTCCAAAAAAAAAAATCGCAAAAATCCATGTAAAAACGTGTGTGACCCCCACTTATCTCCAGTGCTGTTTGGTGAAACTCTGCGACAAAAATCACACGTATCAGAAATAGTTCAAAATTTTGAGGAAAATTATAGCGGATTTTGAAATTTCAAAATCTTCTGAGATTTAACTGAAAAACATAAAAGCATTTTCAAAAACATTTTTTTAAATCTTCTTCAAGCTTAACGGTATAAGCGATTTTTTTCAGATTTGTTTAAAGTACAAAGTTTACAAAAAGAAGGAAGGCTGCGTTAAATTTTTTTTAAATTGGCGTTTTTAACCTAAGTTTTTAGTGGCCTATTTAAAAAATGAAATAAAAAAGGAGCTTGTGTTACCGTTTGCGCATAAACCGGTAGCCATAGGATTAAAAAAAACATCCAAGGCTAGTGCTGCTGGTTGTGCTATTGGAAAAAAGTCTAGCAGGAACTGGAAAAAACTTCAAAATATTTGTTTTATGGATTTGAAATTTAAAAAAATTATAAAAAATGTCAAAAGAACGCTTGTCTACCCCTCTATCTCCCACACGGTGTAAAGTATAATTTTTAAATTAACACCAAGCATAGTCCATCTTCTAAAAACGAGTGCGAAAAGAGAAAATTCATTGCATATTCTTGTTCAAATAGCAAGCTTGTTCTGGTTTTTTTTTTCTTTCTTTTTAATCTTTTATTGGTTAGGCATCTATTTCACCGATTTTAATATTAAACTAGTGGCAGGGCTACAATCCGCTTAGGCGAATTGTTGGATACCCCATCCAAATTGACCACTATCAAGCTCCAAATTGTGTCATAAATCTTGGTTGTTAAATTTCGGTTTCATTTAACTTCAATTGTATTTAGAATTTCTCAGTTAAGAATCTTCTCCCTGAAGAGGGGCGTGGCATTCACCCCTTCTCTATAACATCGTATTTTTGTTTATATTTTTTATCAGAAGTGGTGTACACGTGGTGATTGCATTTTCATATTAAAAATTTGGTTTATACTTAAAAATGGGGGGGTTTTTTTTATTAATTACTTATAAAATGTCAAAAATTAACTTTGTCATCAGCATTTTACAATGCGGGATAGGATGGGGTATTCAACGGTCCGTTTTACGGGCTGTAACTTCTGCGTACTTACTCACTGGTTATTTGATATATTTGCTTTATATCAAAAAAAAGTGCAACTTAAAATGTTCAGATATATGCGTAAGCTATCAACTCAAGTGTATTAATTTTCGCCACGCCCACTTTAAAGCCACGCCCCCTTTTAGGGGCCGATTTTTCAAAAATATTGAATTTGAAGCAAAAATTTGCATTTTTAAGTGTAACTTAAGTGTAACTTGGAAATATCTGTGGAAATATCTTATAATTAATAGTTTGTGATTAGGGGCGGTTGGACCACGCCCCTTCTCGAAGTTTGCATTACTAATAAAATGTCAAAAAATAACTATGCCATCAGCAATTTACAATGTGGGATAGGATTGGGTATTCAAATGTCCGTTTTACGGACTGTAACTTCTGCGTACACACTGTAGCACTTACTCACTGTTTTTTTTTAAAATTTGGAAAACTGTCTGCCAATATATTTTTGCCACTTTTAAGGATCTATGTGATATTTTCCTGTAGTTATTATCCATGTACCTTATTATTTTTTTAGTAAAACTCGACGACGTTGACCCTTATTCATCCCTCAACTTATTTATGATTTTAAGAAAGGTTTCAATCATGTAGATACCTTATGCTCACTTTTTTTTGTTGCCAGCTCTCGGTCTAATTATTTCTTAAATTATAACTGTGTACATCTAATATGTAAACTATTTGATCACTTAAAAATTAGGACGTTCATCATAGTACTTGTTTCACAGTTAGCCATTGCAAAGCGTTTAACATTAATTGAATGCTAGTTAACTTATTGTACATTAAAATACTTCAATTTTTTTCTCAGGAGAGGCGAATTTATAACACTTAAACAGTGCCCCGAGATATAAGGAGATATTATTATTTACGTAATTTTTAAAAGTTTGCAGTTAATAAATGTTAGGAAATATGAAATCAGGAAGTGAATTCCAAAGTGTAGTTGTTCTATAAAAGAAAGAATTTTGAAACAGTGTAGTGCGAGGTGTTTCGAAGTGAACATGGAACTGATGAGCGCTTAACGCTTGCATTGTAGATCGAACAAAAGAAGAGTTTTCAGGAATTAAGTAACTTAATTCTTCAGTCAGTTTCAGTTCTTTGCATTTGCAATTATAATATTTATAATAAAAACATATCAGCAACACGTCTTCAGTGAGACAGTGATTGAAGATTTTTTGTTAACTCAGGGTTATCGATTAAACGATAGGCTCTTTTTTGAATTGAATCAAGAAGGCTGAGAGAATGCTTAGGAGCAGAGCTCCAAATATGAGAGCAGTATTCCAATGCTGGTCTTATTTGAGCTTAGTAAAGGAGAAGTAACTGAGGAGGAGAAAAGCTGAGGAGGAGAAAAGAATCGTTTTGCTCTAAACAAATAGCTTAATTGATGAAGCAGATGTAGCAATATTAGATAAGTGTTGGTGATAAGTATATAAGAGTTGGCATTGACTCCAAGAAGGTGGATATTATCTTTTGCATAAATGATTTTGTTTTCCATATTATGGGGGGGTACAGTAGATGAGTTTTTCCTTGAAAAGACAGAATATTGTGTTTTGCTTTAAAAGTAACAAAATTTGCCTTACCCCAATCTGCAATCTTTTTGAAATCAGAATCAAGTGATTCAGTTTGACTGCATCTTTGGCTATGAGAAGTTATGGCATTAACAGTTCTGTTTCAGGTGGAATCAATAAGAGTACTGTCGTCCGCAAAGCTAAATATTTTATTATCAATTGAATTTAATAAATCATTTATGTGTATAAGAAATAAAGTAGGAGACAGAATTGAACCTTGTGGAACACCTGTGATCATTGTAAAAAAATCTGATGATCCACTATCAACTACGACTTTGATTGATCTTCCATTGAGAAAATTTTCTATCCAACCACAAAGTTGTTGCGGGAAGCCGTAAGACACAAGTTTAGATATAAGAGCTCTATGCCACACACGGTCGAATGCCTTGGAAATATCGAGAGCAACAGCTCTAGATTCACCATGTTTCTCAATAGATTTTGTCCAAATGTGAGTAACAAAACTTAGCAGATTTTTTCAGAGAGCGTTTTGCAGAGCATGATTCGGAGAAATTTGAACAAATTCCAACTGACCTTTTGAATGTAGAGGAGGAATGGCAGCTGTTTTTATCGGCAGTCATTGCCTCTGCAGGAAATGTTTGTTGAGTGAAGCGGTTTGGGGTAGCGGCTGGTGAAAAAAGAACTGCTTGGCTTAAAACGCCTGAAGTTCAAGAAGCCATCAGAGAGAAGAAGAGAGCCTACATTGCGTGGATCCAATGTAGAAACTCAACTTCTCGAGCCCGGTACAATGAGGCGCGAAGGACTTCCAATCTGGCAGTCAGAACAGCCAAGGAACAGTCATGGAAAAAGTTCGGCGAGACAAAACAAATAAGATATTTTGGCAGACCATTCGCCGGCTCAGAGGAAGGAAGTTAAATATCATTTAAGGGGATAATCCAAGGACGGTACACTTCTTTCAAATGACAGCGATGTCTTGCGCAGATGGAGAGAGCACTTTTCGGAGTTGCTTAGCCCCCAACAGGGCACTGAAGACGGCATTCCCACTGCTGGCGAGATAAGGGCGGAGTATAGTCCCACAGTAGACGAAGTCACTGAAGCGATTAAATCGCTAAGAGTTGGCAAGTCTGCTGAAGTTGATGAAATTCGGCCAGAAATGCTCAAGGCAATGGGTGAAGAGGGTGTTAAATGGGTAACACGTGTCATTAAGGTGGCCTGGGATAGCGGGAAGGCACCTAGCGATTGGCAAACGGGAGTTATAGTGCCCATTTTCAAAAAAGGAAACAGGAGAAATTGCACCAACTATAGGGGCATATCTCTCTTGAGTCTTCCGGGAGAAGTATTCGCGAAGGTGTTGGAAACGCGATCCAGAGCTGTTATCGAGCCTTTGTTACGGGAAGAACAGTGCGGCTTTCGGCCTTGCAGAGGCACAACTGACCAGCTTTTTACTCTGAAGGTTATTCTTGAGAAGGCCTGGGAATATGCCAAACCGGTCTATGCGTGTTTTGTAGACCTGGAAAAGGCGTATGACGGAGTCCCTCGATACACTGTGGAGAGTTTTGCAGGACTATGCGCTGAGTGCGCCTCTTCTGAGAGCCATCCAGTCTTTGTATAGAAACTGCAGAAGCTGTGTACGGATAAATGGCGTCCAATCCCGTCCTTTTGATCTGCGCGTTGGACTTCGCCAGGGCTGTGTTCTGTCGCCGCTCCTATTCATAGCATATATGAACTGGATGGTGAAGCGGAGTCTTGGCTAGCAATGTTTCAAATTGGCTGGCATCAGGATGAGCCATCTGCTTTTTGCAGATGATTTGGCCATCGTTGCATCATTCAAAGAGGAACTGGAGCACTGGATAGGTTTGCAGCCGTCTGTGGTAATGCTGGGATGAAAGTAAACGTGAACAAATCGGAAGTGATGGTTGTTTCCCGAACACCTGTGCAGTGTACCCTGCACATAAATGGAGTTCCATTAAAACAGGTGGAGAAGTTTAAGTATCACGAGGTCTTTTTCACGAAAGATGGGAGGAGTGATACTGAGTTGTCCTGTAGAATTGGCCAAGCTGGAGCCAATCAGGAAAGGTAATCAGGAAAGCTGAGCTTGGAGTGAAAGCACAGATCTCAGTTTTTAATTCAGTGTTCGTTCCGAACCCCATCTATGGTCATGAACCGCAGGTACAAGCTGAATCGCGGGTACAAGCTGCCGAAATGAGATTTCTGAGGTACCTTGCTGGTGTTACTCTAAGGGACAGAGTGCGAAACGTCAGTATTCGTAGGAATCTTAATATTGAGCAGCTACTTCTCCGAGTGGAGCGATCGATTCTTCTATGGTTTGGACACGTTGTTCGCATGCCCCCTGACAGACTTCCTAGACAGGTCATGCTAGCCGAGATGCGAGCGCTTCGCCCCCTGGTAGGCCAAGAAACAGGTGGTGGGATCAGGTAAAGAACCTCTCTGAGTCCCGCCTGGGGATTGCGCCGGAGTTTCTTGAGTTGGTGGCGGAGGATCGAGAAAGATGGAAGGACGATTTAGCCACCCTCGCTCCGCGACCCTTTTAAAGAATAAGCGGCATTCGAAAATGATGATGATGATGAAAACTTAGCAGGTCTGCAGTTGAAATTAATCTAAAACAAAAAAAATAATGTTATGAAAAATGAAATGTAAAAAAAGCCTTAAGAAAAAATTTTAATAAAATAAATTTATTCTTCTGAAAAAGGAAGGTCCATCCAGTCCATCCATAAGATTCAAAATGCACACGAGCAGTCTAGCTGCTCGTCACTTGAAACCCCACTCACCTGAGCTCGGCTAACCTTCCGTTGATCAAGCAAATCCTGGTTACCGATCGTCTGGAATCGGAAACCACTCTCAGGTGCGTGGGAATGATTAGGCTAGCGAAAATCGCATAAGATAGATAGGGTAGCGACATGGTTGCATAAGATTTAACAATTAATAAAGAACTGACTTTTAAGCCAAACGGTTGAAACGGCAATGTGTTTACTTAATTATACACTACACTATCATCGTATGTTCAAAAAATGATTTGTGATGTTCGAGTTTTGAGAGGAGCTGATTTGTCAACTGATCACCACCTAGTGTTCTGCAAATTGCGCTTTAACAGTATTCCTTTGCCACCCAGGCGAAGTCCAAGACGGGTGACCCACATACGGTGGGAAAGGTTACAAAATGCTAAATCTGATTGCAGGGAGCGATTTGCATGGCACGTTTCGGAAAGCTTCAACAACTTCCACCTGACCTTTTAAATGCAGAGGAAGAATGGCAGCTGTTTTCATCAGCAGTCATTGCCTCTGCAAGAAATGTTTGTGGAGTGAAGCGGCTTGGTGTGGCGGCTGGTGGTGAGAAAAGAACTGCGTGGCTTAAGACTGCCTTTTACCCGCAAGGGCACTTCGCTTAGGTGAGGTGACGGGTTTGACGACCCCGCGGTCCCTAGTCTGTTTTTCCGGGGACAAATCCAAACCCCGGAATCAACCCTTTCCGTCCCTACCACGCATCCCTTTCATGCCTTTCTTCCTTCCCTTTCCCTCCAAATGTTAGTGTACCCTAACCTGCAGGAGAAGTAGTAAAAACTCACTTATCATAATGAATGGAAAACCTAAAGGATGTTATTATTCCAGGTACCAGGCGATAGCCAAAATCCACCCGCAGTCTTTTCGACTGCGGTCGGGGCATGGATTCTGGAGGCCCCAACATCCATTTTTGATATACCCTCCGACTCCTGTAGCTCAGTATCCGACTCTCTGGAAAATCTGAAACTGACGTGGTGACTCGAAATACTCTTGTGCTTGAACGGGCTCCGGAAGAGGTTGGCTCTGAGGTGCGCTTAACTAAGGGTCGGCGGCAGAGTAAAAAGAAGCGGCAGATCGATAAGTCGCGCAAAGAAGCTTTACGGGCTTAAGGCGCTGCTAGTCCGGTCGGCTCTTCGGCGATTTCCATAAAGCAGGACAGGTCGGTGGAAGTCTCACCAACTGAAGCAAATCAGTCCTCTTCATCGGACATCGCCTCCTCTTCTGCCGAAAAACAAGAAAAAAAACTTTAGCTCATTACGAGTAACATAACCCCTCAGGCCCAAGTGTCTACTTACACCTGGTCTTCGAATGATGCCGGTGCTTCTCCCATTGAAGGGTGCAGTGCTAGCAGACCGAAACCGGACGTCGCGAGCACTCCCACGGGCATGAGTCCAGGAAGCGCACAAACCGTTAGTGCTGACCGTGCACTGGTGATGGATGCTGGTGATGTTACCCTAACAGGCTGCAGCAGTAGTGGGCAGAATGTGTCGACGCGGGCGTTCCTGACGGTGAGTGTGCTACTAGAAAACTCTTCAAACGCACGACAGCTTAGGTGGGAGATCAGAGGCGTTCTTATCGGAATGCTGCTGTCTCCCCTTTAGCAGTTCGAATTGGGAAAGCAGGTAATGACAAGAGTTTGAGTGCTGCGGAGTGCGAACACTGCAAAACTAGACTGTTAGAATTTGCGGAGGCAACTAATGATTGCATTCAGGTGGAAAGCTGTTGTTTGAAGGACGGAACCTTTTGTGTGAAGACCTCATTGCAGCAAACCTCTGAATGGCTTTGCAGTATGGTGCCGACAGTCTCTCCCTTTGAGACCTCAGCTTTTGAGGTCTACAAGCCACCCAAGCTGACGCGAGCCGTCTGCTGGAATCCTGGGAAAGTGGGGAAAACGGCGGATTTGCTGAAGGCCCAGAATCCTGGCCTCGACACAAAAGCCTGGATTGTCCGTTCGCACAGACCAAGCAAAAATCGTCTTAATGAAGATGGTAGTTGTTTGGTTGTGGGCATGGACATGGCGTCTGCCGAGGTCATCGAATCTAGGTAAAACATGCGTCCCTATCTGCATTTTGGTAGGATTCACTTCCGCTTCAATGCCAAACAGCGCTAATAGTGTACGTAACCCTGAGTCTACATCCATAATGTTTACTCAGATGAACCTACACCACTGCAAGGCCTCTACCGCACTTCTGAGTACAAGGTTTGCGGCATGTAGTACAAAAACATGCATAACATACATCCAAGGACCATGGGTGTGGAAAGGTAACATCTGTGGTCTTGGTGGATTGAGTGCTTCACACGACATTCTTTATGATAAGAAGTCCGAAAGACCTAGGACTTGTCTTATCGCATCGAAATCCTTAGAGGACGTCACGATCGAAAGATTTTGTGCCCAAGATCTGGTTGCTGCCTCTATTCCCGGCAAATGGGAAACCTTTGTTGTTGCCTCGGCCTATTTCCCCTATAACTCTTTGACTCCTCCTCCAACAAAGGCAGTTGTTAAGCTTGTGAATCCAAAGGGTTTGGTCTCGTCTTGTGCTGCGATGCTAATGCTTAGAATACTGTCTGTGGCAGCAGCAAATGTAACGCAAGAGGAGATCGTCTTTTGGAATTCATCTTTTTGTCTGACATTACCATCAATAATTTGGGCCACAGACCCACTTTTGCTACCGCCAGGAGACAGCAGGTAATTGACCTTACCCTGTCCAACAAGTTTTCAAGGACTATCGCAAAATGGAGGGTATCGCCAGATAGCACCCTATCAGATCACAGATACATCGAATTTCATATCGATTGCGATGTTCTACCTTTGCAAGAGAGGAGAAATCCGAGAAAAACGAATTGGTCACAGGTTAGAGAGGAACTTGGCCACTCTGTTCAAGTTCCACTCAAACTGAGTTCACGACAAGGAGTAGAGATGTCTGCTTAAAATCTGAACAGCATCCTTACCCCTTGTTTTGAACTCGCGTGCCCAGTTACGAAAAAAAAAACCTTGGTGGAATGCCGAACTGCAGCGTATTCGCAAAGAGATCAGGAAGCTCCTAAATCGGTCCTTAAAAACCAATTTAGTAGAAGACTGGAATCTATATCGATCGAGGCGAAAGGATTTTAAGAGACTTATTCGCAAGTCGAAAAATGACTCTTACAAAAAATTTTGTGAGGAGATCGAATCCCTAAGGGAAACTAGTAGGCTTCTGAAAGTTCTTCAGAGGAACAGCCCAAGCAGACTCGCTTCAATACTCAAACCTGATGGCACCTTCATTGAGACCAATGCGGAGACCTTCAGTCTTCTCCTTGAGACTCACTTCCCGGGAAATCAGATCACCACGTGCTCTTCGGTGGTACCAGCAACGGTGGCCACTGCAGAACCAGCGAACACAACGCGGCTTAACTGGTTTATTTCATGTAGAGTGGTTACTGACGATGCAATCAAATATGCTATTGCATCTTTTGAGAACTTTAAGTCCAAATGGAATCTTCTTAGTTATGCTGAAGCAAGGTTTAGGTCAGCTGTTGCCCACGTTGAAAAGAATTTTCACTGCGAGCCTTGCCTTGGCTTACATGCCCACCCTTTGGCTTATGGTTAAAGTCGTTTTCATACCAAAACCTGGTAAGTCAGACTATAGCCTAGCCAAAAGTTTCAGAACCATAAGTCTGCCTTCTTTCCTGCTGAAAAACTTAGAGAGACTGGTCGAGATGCAACACGCTTATCAGCGCTGAAAGTCCTGCGAAACTGCGGTTCAAAACTTTGTTGGTAGGATTGAATGTGCTCTTGACCAGAAGAAGTACGTGCTGGGCGTTTTCTTCGATATTGAAAGTGCTTTTGATAACGCGACATTTGACAGCATGTGCAACTCAGCCAGACAACATGGTGTAGATGAAACATTAGTTCAATGGATTAGGGCAATGCTGAGATTACTGAGATCATTTCTTCTATAATGATCTCAGTGATTTCAGCACGACTGACCCGAAACGTCTCTTACGCTTCATTAATAGCTCGAAATGGTTCAACGAGTAGGCAATAGAGTCAGATCCGCGTGGTATCACAATGGACCTACATAGGTCTAAGTGTGTTGATTTCTTTGGATCCGACAGCCACTTCAACCTAACCTAACCTAGGGCAATGCTAATGAACAGGACGCTGATAGCCGAAGCAGATTGTGACAAAAGCATCATAACTGGGGAAAACAAGGGCTCTCCGCAAGGTGGCGTTCTGTCTCCCCTTTTATGGTGCATGGTGGTAGACTCTCTCCTATCGGCTCTCAACCTTCCTGGAACCTACACACAAGCGTACGCGGATGATGTCGCCGTTCTTTCTGTCGGCTCAAACCTAGGGACTGTGTGCTCTCAGGCGCAGAGATCCCTAGGTTTAATCGATGATTGGTGCACTAGGAATGGGCTTTCAGTGAATCCTCTTAAAAGTATGGTTGTTCTCTTTACGAGAAGGAGGAATGTCACTGGTCTGACTCAACTCATGCTTATAGTTGTCACTAGCCCGATATCCGATGAAGTCAAATATTTGGGAGTAATCCTTGATAGATAACTTCTTTGGTCCAAGCATGTTTAATCCAAAACCCAAAAAGCATTGCCACCTTCTGGCTATGCAGAGGCACTTTTGGCAAGACATGGGGCTTATCTCCGAAAAGGGTCCTCTGGATCTATACTACTATGGTTAGACCACTTTAGACCACTCCTCTCATACGCATCGGTTGTTTGGTGGAGCAGGCTTTCGCGGAAACGTGCTACTGCCTCTTTTGCCAAACTCCAAAGAACGGCTTGTCTTGAAATAAATTAAAAAAAAATGAAGGCAGTTTTATGCCAGCCTTTTTTAAGTAACAAAACTAAAAAAAAATCACGCAATTAAGGAACACTAGACTCCATTGCGAAAAAGTACACCACAAAATGTAAAATATACCCAGAAATAATAATAAACAAATAGAATTTTACAGAAACTGCGCAATAAAGGTTAGCCTAACCTACAACAAAAGCTGACGGACCGCTCCGCGTATGTCTACATACTTGACGGTCTTTTTTCAAAGACTAAGTGTACCTACCAAATTTTATCTTTCTACGACTCACCGTTCAAAATTTGCAGATGCGGACGGACGGACAACGAAGTGTTATACAATAAGTGGAAATTTTTATATTTCTGTGCGGGCCGCTAAAAACACATCGAAAGCAAAAATTTCTTTCCTTTTTGGCAGGGACGAAAAATCGTACACAAAATAAATTGCTAATTTAAGTCCTCATCATTTTTTCTTATTGTTTTTGACGAATTATTCCCAAATTTAATGGAAGTAGGATTTAAACGGAGGGTCATGCCACCCCTAATTGAATATCATATTACCTACGTGCAATTTTTTTTGCTCCATTTCATTAAATAAATTTATAAGCAAACATGATTGTGACAAAAGTTGGAGGGCGACCCGAAAATCAATTCGATTCAGAAAATACAATAAAACAAAAAAACGTGCACGTAAGTGAATTCGAACGCATCTGTATGCTGCTGAGAGGGCGGAATACAAAGCCAAACACCCTAGCATACATTGCGGACAATATGCGACCACTTTTATTTTGTATATTCTATCGCATAAAAATTATCCTTTGAAATATATCCGTTGGAATTATCCTTTAAAGTATATATCCGTGTGGTTGTTTGCTGAGCGGCGCAGGGCTGTCGCTTCTATAATATTTTGGGTACTTACTTACTAACATATTGATCATAGAGTAGTACCTTGTGATTAACGTACTAGTTTTGTTACTTGAGCGAAATTTTGCTATTCAGTTGCAAGCTAGAAAATTAAAGTTTAAAATAACGCACAGTATTTTTCTAAAATGTTGAAGCGCCTCATTTTTATTAAGTATATAAACAAAGAGGGGAACGATTTTCTGCATTATTTTTACATAATAGGTACCTAAAACCTAACTGTTCGATTTGCATACAATTTCTATTTATTTAGCACCTTTTCTTAGTAAGGCGTCACAAATGCGAAAACGCACAATATGCTCATGTAACGCTTCTCCATTTGGTTGTATAATTTTTGGGGCCTTTTTGCATGTCTTCTTCTACCTGTATCTTAAATTTATCGATATTTGCTTACGCTCTGAGTATAAAATTTGGGACGGGTAGTACAGCAGTACGAGCAACCAGAACCAATGTGTAGTAGGTACGAAACTACTATTTAAGAAGGTATAAACGACAGCACTGGTGAGTAGTGCCTGGAATCTGTTGTCTGTTATTTTTGACAACTAAACAAAAATATTTGCAATACCTATTTGTTTTTTACTGTCTCACATCCTGGAGTTCCCTTTATATTTGCCTCAATATATATCACGAATACAATGATGATAACTTTTTTTTATTCTTTTTTCGTATTTTCAGGTTTTTCCATCATGACAAAGAGACGTTCGAGTCCACTGGGACTCGAATTAGTTGTGACGTTTGTGTTAGCGCTGATTGCGTTCCAATCATTATCGCACGGAGGTAAGTAGTACTTTGGCTTGTGCGGGTATGTATGTATTTGTATGTACTACTGTTGTCCTTCAGATTTCTTTTATAATCAGTAAGTACCTAATACATATTAGAAATATGAAACGTACAGCTTATCCATTCGGTGGAGCGTATCCGCGTGCTGATGCTGGTGTGATTTAACAAGAACGAAAAGCACACCACTTTGATAGAATACGAAAAGTGCGTTGAACATGGGGTTCAAAATTCTAACTTTGTCCTACTGTTAATTTGAGGGTTAATTTGGATTATAACCTTGCTGGTTTGAGTTAATCTTAATGTGATAATTTTATGGTAGGTAGGTACGCGTCCCTTGCGAAGGAAGCGTGACCTGACCAGTAGATGTGGACCATAATGATAAATTGTTCAGGAAGCGATTTTTCCAGCGTCCTACTTTAGATTTACTTAGAGGTGGAAATACCAATTATTCCAGTTACATATTTGACAATCGATGAGTTTGAAAGATAAGACTAGAATTAACTTAGGTATTTTCCATTTGGATGGTTGAGTGATCGAAACAAGACAAGAAAGTTCTATAAAACTGCCAAGCAGTTGGCTGCTGACTTAAGAACCGGGACGCAGACTCTTTGAGGTAGCGATGGAAACTTAGTTACCGATTCCAAAAGTAAATAAAGAGTTTAAGTAGCATTTACACCAGCTTTTTAATCCTATAACTCTAATCCTCGCCTGTAAGGGCGTTCAACCTTTCTTTAACCTTTCACTGTTAGACCTTGTGAGTAGCGGCTGTTGGAAAAAAATTGCATTTTGTTCATTTCGGCGTGGAGGTGATACTAAAAAAAAATCTTTTATTGTATCCCGACGTTTCGAAATGATTACACATTTCATGGTCACGGCTAAACTGGTACAAACGCACCGGTAGAAACTCCGCAAGAGAGACCGAACACGAGAAACTCCAGCATAGAACCTCTCAGTCTACTTGTGACCACGAAATGTGTAATAATTTCGAAACGTCGGGATGTAATAAAAAACGATCGCGGTTCGTCCGAAAAACAAAAAAGTTTATTCCTTCAAAATGTGATACTTATTGTTCAAGGTGGCTAGTTTACATTGAGTTTAGTGACAAATCTCATTTACATCAGATCTCTCCTCAGACTTTAAGGCCAACTCTGTAGTCTTCTGCCTTCAAATATCCGAAAAGCACACATAGGGTAGCTGCCCTTGTTTTCTGTCTGCGAAATTAGAATGTATAAGTGACCGTTTGAACCAGACTATC
Source organism: Neoascia interrupta (assembly GCA_947623515.1). Taxonomy (NCBI): domain Eukaryota; kingdom Metazoa; phylum Arthropoda; class Insecta; order Diptera; family Syrphidae; genus Neoascia; species Neoascia interrupta. Next base: position 81,042,846 of record OX392464.1, on the reverse strand, counting down.
GAATTTACAGTCTGGTGAACCTTATGTGCTATTATTATTGTGTGTTTACCTTCCAGGTAAAGCCGCAACTGTTGCTAAGCGAAGTAACTTTAAAAGCGATTTAAGAAAACTTTTAGTTAGGACCGATGATTACGTTATTGGAGGAGACCTAAATTGTAGGCATCGGGATTGGGGATGTTATGGTATTGAGCAAATGCATGGGCAATATTATTACAAATTTTGCCAATTTGTTTCCGTTTTCTGTGCTCTATCCACTAAGTTCGTCATATGTCCCGGCTGGTTCAAGTGGCCGTCCGTCAGTCATCGATTTCTTTTAGTCAAATTTGCCCTATATTTTTTTTCACAGCCTGTCAGTCCAGGAATTGAGCTCAGATCACTATCCTTTTTGTTGCACAATATCTAAATGTGCTCAAACATATGAACAGTTTGTTCCAGACTTTCAAAGAACAAATTGGGTAAACTTTAAATTAAAATTAAACCGTATTTATACGAATGTGCCAACAGCAGAAATCGATGAGATGGTAAAAAGCTTTACAGAAAAAGTATTGGAAACAATGGAAACATGCACCCCCAAAAACAGAAAGCGCCAACACTGTCCCAAAATGCCCGAATACATTTTGGAATTCATCCGCATCCGAAATGCAATTTAAAGGCTTTGGCAGCGATATAGGTAACGTGTCTTTAGTCTGTATGTTAAATTTTACAATAAACTTATTTCAAAGGAAATAGAAAAACATCGAAATCTTAGCTGGAACACGAAGCATTCTTCCCTAGACAAAAACTCCAAGCCCTTTTGGAATATTGAAAAGACTGTTAAAAATAAAATAAAACAAATACCTCTTTTGCTAGACTCGGGAAATGTGCAATATACAGATGAGTATAAGGATAATTTATTTGCAACTACTTTTCTTTAAATCATACAGTGTCTTAACATCTTGGTGACGCTGTTACCAACCAAATCGTAATCGCAAACACTATTATTTTTTTTTCAATTCTTCTTTATTGGTAACATAATTCTTATAAGTTATAAACATGTTTTTTTTTTTAGTGTAAGAGATTTGGAAGTTGCTTCCTTACATCTTAGGTTCTAAGTTAATAACTATAATGATACGTATGTGTTCTTACTTTAGATATAATTTATTTTATGGGAAAAAGCTACAAGTAAAAACCCATGTGTGAATCTTAAACTTATAATAAAAAAAAAAAAAAATATTGCATTTGGCCCTACTGTCTACTATGAGTTAAATATATAGTTTGATTCTAAAATTTATTAATTTACGAGACTTAAGATTAATTCGTTATCGGAATAAGAACATTTAGTAAAGAAATTTTCGTGATATTTATTGGCTAAGAATTCAACAGTGTTTGACTTTGCTCTTTCATGGAGTATGTATGTAGAATAGTGCCATGGTAACCTTAGCATCATCTTGAGAATTTTAGCTTATCTGTAGTTGTTTGGTGTGTGTCTTTGCACAATTAAACCAAATAGGGGCGCCGTATAAAAGTATCGCTTGAAAAAGAGTTTTGAATAAAATCAACTTGTTTTGCGTGTTTAAACTAGATCTCCTATTTATAAAAGGATAAAGAATTCTCTTAGCTGTATTTACTTAATCAATTGTACAACGAATATATGCCTTGAATGTTAGTTTTTTGTCTAAGACTACGCCTAAGTACTTAACACTGTCAGACCATTCTATTAGTTCGGAAGAGAGCTGAAGCTTAGCAATCGGCAGATAGCAACGTTTAAAGCGGCGGGTAAACCATATCGCTTGCGTTTTAGTTGCATTAATTTTAATTTTCCATTTAATGAAATATTTTTCAATTAAGTTGAGAGCATTTTGCAAAAGTGACAGGACATCCCCGAAAAGCAAACTGGAGGCAAAAAGGGCTGTGTCGTCTGCAAACATAGCTTTGTTTACTATAGGGTTGACAGAAGGCATGTCGGCCAAAAATAAGTTGAATAAAATGGGACCCAATACCGATCCCTGTGGAACACCAAAAAGAACACTGAACTCTGAAGATTTTGTATTTCCTAGATAAACTGCAAATTTTCTATCTTTTAGAAAACTTTGTATGGTAAGAATTAAGTTCGTAGGAAGGTTTAATTTAAAGAGCTTGTAAATAAGAGCGTCATGCCAAACGGTGTCGAAAGCTTTTTCGGTGTCGAGTAACACCATTCCAGTAGAATGACCTGACATCAGCTTTTCCGATATATGCTTTTTAATTCTAGCAATTTGGTGGCATGTTGAGTGGCCTTTTCTAAACCCAAATTGATAGCTGGGTATGATCCCCAACTCAATCAGTATAGCATCTAGTTTATCTTTCAAAATTTTTTTCCAGGAACTTGCTGAGAGAACTTAAGAGACTTATTGGTCTGTAACTTAAGAAACAATCCTTAGGTTTTCCTGGTTTTGAAATTGGGATAACCTTGGCTATTTTCCAGGATCTAGGAAAATAGCTCAGTTTTATACAGCTGTTAAAAATAAAGGTAAGGAACTTTAAACCCTTAAGAGGAATAGCTTTTAAGAGGATATTGTTGATGTTGTCAAGTCCAGGTGATTTATTTGGCTTGGCCTCTTTAATTAAACGTCTAACAACTCGAATCGTTGTGAGATTGTGAGGGTTTACATTAATTTCTGGCGGTCTATTTGCGACGTCAGATATTAGGGTTTTAACTTCATTTTCTGCGTAAGTATCACTTAAGTTCGCAGCTATTGTGTGGTTAGCATGAAACGTCGACGCGAGGATGTTTGCCTTTTCTTCTTGAGTAATAAATAAATTGTTATTTTCTCTCAGAGGTGGAATACTAGCACCTTTCTTCTTTACTACTTTAGTGATTTTCCAGAACGGTTTGCTTGGCCTATCGAAACTGGCTAAAAGTGAGTCCCATTTTTTGTTCTTAAAAACGTTTATTTCGGTATTAATTTTATTATTTAGGAATTTAACATTGTTATAAAAAACGTTCATGCGATATCGAAGCCATTTTCTTCTCTCCGCGTTTCGTAGCCGAATTAATCCTAGTACGTGACTAGGAAGATAGGTTTTATGGATAGATGAGGATGTTTTCTTTGGAATCGAAAAATTAGTAGCACTATTTATTGTATGAACCATGTGGTCCACTAGCGCTTCAATTTGTGGTGTAGAATTTACAGCCGCGAGAGTTAAACCATTGAAATTCAAATTTTCACTGATAAAAGATTTGTATCTATTTCAGTCGGCAGCTTTGTAGTCAAAAAAAGCTTCTATCATTTTTCCTGGATGCTTGCGTGAGCTCAATATACACAGGCAAGTGATCAGATCCTAAATGATTTAGTGTGATGGGATTAGTAACTAAATTTTGGGAATTAGTAAGGAAAATATCTTAAGTTGAGGGATTTCGTGAGGAGGAGCTCGGAATATGTGTAGGATTAGGAGGGTGTAATAGAAAAACGTTTCTGCTCGAAGCAGTAATATCGTGAAGGATATTACCCCAGCAGTTCGCCCTTTGAAAACCCCAAGATTGGTGCCTTCAATTGAGGTCACCACCTAATAAAAATTTATTTCTGTGCCTAAATAGTTTTAAAATGTCGCTTCTAAATTGTACTTTCCGTTGGGGATTACTACTGCCTCTGGGAAAGTAAGTAGAAATTAAACTAAATTTAGAGCGATCAGATAAAGTTAGCTCGATTCCGATGGCCTCAATTATTTTTAATCGAAATGAAGGTAGAGTTGAGTACTTTATATTTTTGTTGGCAAAGACAGCAACACCACCTCCTGTGGTATGTTGTCTACCAAGTCTAACGCACGCAAAATCAGGATGAGAAACTGATTTACTGTCGTTAAGAAAAGTTTCCGTGATAAGAGCAACGTCATTTTTTTCTCTAACCATAAAATTGAAAAGTTCTAAAGCTTTGAGTTGAATGCCTCTTGCATTCCAAGTAATAATTTTCGGAAAATTAATCAGCATGATGAGAGTAGACATTTTTAATAGCCAAACCGGTTATTACATTAAATTGGTCAGACTTCTAATCTAAACACTAATAATTTTATATTGCAGCCCACAGAAGCGCCTTGAGATCAGTTTGTATCTCAAGAAAGTGTTGAAGACATTTTGAGTTATCATGATGGTATCAAAAATATAAGCTTAAAGAAACTCCCCAAAGAAGCCATTAGATATTTAACATTTTTACTTAATGCGTGTTTACCCAATACTTTTAAAATTCATGGAAGGTTGGAAAGGTCATTCCTATCCCAAAAACAGAAAAACCTCCTGATATGCCAACTAGCCATAGACCAGTGAGCCTCTTGAGCAGCATAGGTAAAGTTTTTGAGAAAGTTATAAAAGACAAACTGCTAAAAGTAATCAAAGCCAAGAATACTCTTCCGAACGAGGATTCCGGTTCAGACGAAATCATAGCACATCTCACCAAGTGCTAAGAGTTTGCCATCATGTCAAGAGGCAACGTTCCCTAGGGAAATCCACTGGAATTGGCATTGAAAAGGCTTTTGACTGAAACTCTGCGAAGTGCCACCTTAAAAAACTTCAAATTTCCCAAAACAAGATTCTAAAGATGATGCTTTATCTTCCCACCTATCACTCAACCGCTCATCTGCATACCAGAACAAATATTGATTTAATCTGTGATAGAATTATAACTTCCGCAATTGTCAGTTA